>VZTL01052998.1:0-17824 GCA_013400535.1 Scopus umbretta | reverse complement strand
TTTTTTTTTTTTTTTTTTTTTAAATTTAATAATGTTCACTCTCACAGCTTTCAGAAGGCGGAATAAAAACACAGCAAATCCGCAGTGAAATGTGCGGTGTCGAAAATCCATGTTATAACAAGTCACCTGCCTCGCTGCTCGCCTCGGTGGCGGGAGCTCCCTTGTGCCCCCCCCGGCAGCTCCATCGGCTGATGATGATGAGGACGGAGCTGCGGTTTCTAGCGGGTCGCTTGGGGCTCGTCTCCTACTTAGGAGGCCACAGCTCAGAAGTTGATTTAGGTGGTGTGGAAGCGACCGTTAATTGGAAGTAGATTAAGCACTGCCGTTGGGCACGGGCAATAAGGCCAGCGTTAGTAAAAGCCCGTCATGAATCCAAAAGGGGATGCACAATCAGCAGTCGGGAAGAAATGCGAAATTGCGGTCCCTGTTCACTGTTCTTATCGATGTAGAGCAACGCAGCTCTGCTGAGCCGTGAGACTGCTGGTATATCCCCCGGGATCTCAGTTGACGTGTTGCTACACCGTCTACAAAATCACTGTTCACCCCAGGAGGAGCTTTTTTAAAGCCGTTTATTCCCATGTACAAGGAAGGTAGGACCATGCCATTGGTGGCTGGGGTGGGAGTGAAGGGAGAGGACCCTCCGTGTGGGTAGTGGAAGCCTTCGAGCGCATCTCGGTGTCTCAGCGTGAATGTCTCTCACTGCAGCTTTTGACTGACTTTCCCCGAAATAATCCAGTTCAGATTTTCTGTAAAACCTGCTGCTTGCTGAAACAGGAAATCTTTATAATTTTATATAATGCTAATAGGCCACCAGAAATTTTGGCTATAGTAATAACCCTACATAGAGAATTAAAGAGCGTGGACAGGATTCTCATTTTAGGTATACAGATATGAACCAGAATGTTTTCATGGGCTTTGGTAAATTAATCCAGGCTCTCAATTTGGGCTAGGCAACCACACGGCCCTCAGCAAGACTAGAAAGGAGTAAAATCACAGGATTTGTTTGGGAAACAAAATTGGTTTAATTTTAGTTTCAGCATTTTAAGGATAAGTGAGGCAATGAAAGTGATTTTGAAGCCAGTTGTAAAGTTTTAGTTGTAAGAAGGACCATATGAGGAGGTCAAAGCAGATGTTGCTTCGGTTTTATGCCTTTGTTTTGAATCAAGTAGTGAACATAGTGAACTCAGAGTCAATCTGAGTAAAAAAGAGGTTTCATCTCTGGGTTTTCTCTCCACAGAGGGAAGACTTGTTCATCTATCACACGCTTATGCATAAATACACCTTATAGAAACAACAAGAGCCGCAACAATTAAGCATCCTGGTGCTTAATAGGAGGATTACATGCTTCCGGTGCATTTGTGTTATTAGCGAACAGAAGATATTTAAAGAAGCTAGCAAGCAAAGAGCCTGCACCCAGCTGGGGAATAGCAATCGCCGTAGTCCCACGGATGCTGGAGAAGGGTCAGAGAAAGACCACTGCCACAAACACCAATTCTCAGAAACACAAATGGCTAGAAGACGTGGCAAGAGGAGTCCGTCTTCCTTCCCGAGCAGCAGCGTGAGGGGAGAAGGGGGCTGCAGGTTGGGAGGTGCCTCATGCGAGGGAAAGCAGGGCCACGTCTCCATTTGGGATGCATCCTCCTCCCGCCTTTCGGACATGGGCGCCATACGGGGGCTCCTCCGGGGGGGGGGGGCGCTTTGGGGAGCTGCCCCCCATGAATGCTCGCGGCAGCCCACAGGGCCCCCGTGCTCCTGTGCTGTTGACACAACGGGACGCTGGTGAAGGGGACAAGGAGGGTACACAGTCCAGGGCTCATTTGGACTATTTAGAGCAAATGTAATCTAAATAGGGAGCCAGGAGGCTGAGCTGGGGACGCTCCACCTTGCCAAGTTTGGGTGGGTTTGTGTTAAATTGGATGTCTGAACGTTTTTTTCTGCCCAACCCTCATCATTACATGCTTGCATAGAAAATTAAGTTACCACACCTTTAATGATCTTAATTTCCTAATTCTGACAGGGTTCCCATTGCCAGTGATTCACTCCCTACTTTTTACACACTTCGTCTGTGTAAGCTTGTGCTCTTTATTTTTTAACCAGGCAGATCTCCATGGCCAAACACTGGGCTTATTCTTTTCTCTTTAGCTAATTGAAACATAGTATGTAATAAATTACAATCAATATCATCTTAGCGAAGGGATTCCTCCAAGGTTTCCTCTCTGGGGGGACTAGAGTAAAAGCAAAACATTTCCTGACTCATCCCTTCTGGCCCTTCGGTATTCATCTTCTCGACTCGCCTCAGACTTCACCAGAAAGAGACGCCACCGGACAAGCAAACACGTTGCAGAGCGTTGCTCCTCGGACGCCAGTGCAAAGGCAGTGCCTTAGAGCTCTGCCATGAGTACGCTTTGCAGCGCGGCTCTTCCACGACAGTTGATGGGAGCTGAGACCTTCGTGGTCTAATGCTGATGAATCCAACAGTGCTCAGTGGAAACTTTTTCAGATTCTACAGAGGTTACTCCTCAAAAATGTAAATTTTACTTAATTAAGCGAAACCATTCTCAAAAAACTAATTCTGCTATACAGCATTGCTGAGAGGGTATATTAAATGACCTGCTCTCTTGAATTCTATAAACTTAGAGTAATTTCATAGTGTCCTAATACCTGTGGAACCTTACTGTAAGGTAATTGAATGTGTCTCCTAATCAGAGGATTTAAACGGTACCACGTGGTAAACAATATAATGCCAAACCGGAAAGCTCAGACAGGGAATATTCACAAAATGAACATTCTGCATACTATTGATATAAAAAAGGTGGGAAGGAGGATTATAAAAGTGTGAGGTATTAAAACATAGGCTCCTTTAACCCAGTCTGATTCTCTAGTGCTACGACTACACAAAGGAGTTTATAAACCTTTTACAGTCTTCTGCTTCAGGGACCTATTATCAAATTCATCATTGTACTTGTATGTGTGCATTAGCCACTAGACTCCACTACATTCATTCATCATTCAATCATTGACATGATTGAAATTTACGGTTCAACCCTGCATGGTACCTACAGTCACGTTAGAGTATCATTTACTGTCTTTTCCCATTCCTATTCTTGCTTTTGTGGAAATCGTCCGGGAGAGCCTGGCTTTAGCGATGACCACCATTACTTTGTAAGGCAATTACAGAGATTACTGAGAATTTATCTGCCGCTGGTTGGTAAATTTGCTTCTAAGGATGCGTTCTGGAAAACCAGGGTGACACTGATGCTCTGAGCCTCCACTTCTAAAGTGCAGGTGGAAGTGTTTTGCAAGAACTAAAATTACCGCTGGTGGAGCATATTAAACTCAATGAATCCTTGACTGATTTTTTTTTTTTTAAAGGCTCCAGTAAGAGGGATGTGAATAGCGCCTGCTTTCACACACGCAGCGTTCTGTTATTCCTTGCACAGCCCAGTAATTTGCTTTAAAGAGAAGAGTGGGTTAACAAGAGGGGAACTGCGTTGTGTGAGAAGTCCCCAGTGACATGACGTGCTCACGAACCTTCTGATTTTTCATCCGTAATGGGGTATTTCCATACAAGTATTTTTGTGAGGTAAGTATAAATGTGTATTTGATGTGTCTTGCCTGTGCTAGTTATTTCTGTATCTCCCCTGCCTATTCAAAGTTATGGGAGAGTTTAACAGACTGAAGGCTAATTTGCACATGCATAATAATAGCCATGTGATACACAGCAGAAATGTGCAATGGAAATAAATGGATAGTGCACCTTTAAGAGGTACTCCATCACCATGAAATGATCACAATAAATTACAGGTTATCATAACATGCAACCCAGTCAATTTTTATTTTTTTTTTAATTTTTATAAAAGGTAGATTGTCAGCCACTGCTCTCAAACATTGTTCCAAAACCTCTTTGTTTTGATGGTCAAAAAATCCTCATTTCAGTTCCCTGCCAAAATACATTCACTGTCAATTTACACCCAGTAGTTCTTGTTCTAAAATCATCCTTTGATTCTAACAGCTTGCCTCCCACTCTGCAATGTAGTCCTAGCATATTTCCAGCAAACAGTCGTAAATGAGGACTGTTTGACTTGTGCTTTCAGACTCTAAATGGTAGAGGTGACAATTTGTCCTTGTTGTAGCCAACAGTAAAAGAAACACGGGTTTCAGTATGGCCAAGGTTTTCCCTCCAGGGGCTGCAGAGCGGGCGATGCTCCGCCACCCTTCGCTCTGCCCGGTGAGCTCACCTAGCAGCCAAGTGCCAGAAAACCACATTTGTTCCATATCAACAGCCATCGAGGCGAAGGGGGCGGTGGGTTTAAACCACACCACAGGTCTGTCTGGAGAACCAGGCTTTCTTGCCATGTCTATTCCGAACTTGTCCAAAGAGTGCTTTCTGACTGAGGTCGTTAAATAACCGATATTTGCTTTCTGGAGGGAGAGTTTGCTTTCTTTCGACCCAGCTTTGGAGTTCTTTAAGATAAGACCAAATATTGACAAAGCTGGGGCTGAGATTAAAGTATGTATAAAAAACATTAGTGTTGCTTAGGAAAAAAAAAAAAAACAAAAAAAAACAAACCCAAAAAACCCCACAACCAACCTTGCTGTAAACTCATTTTTAGGGTAAATAAATGGAGATGTCCTTACTGAAAAAAAATCCTGCTGATTAAAAAAGTATGCTATTAAAGGGGAGCAGTGAGTTTCCACCTAAGTGAAATACAGTATTAAACTTTTCATCCTAATTTCCTTGATTCCAGACACATACAGGCAGAGAGATAAACCCATAGGCATTTAACCGGGCAGGCCCTGTCATGGCTTTCTCAGAGGGTGAGGGAAAACATGATTTATTGACCAGAACTCAGCTATCTTGATCTCTTGGTACTGGTCCAGCTGTATGAACTAGTTGCTTCGGAACACGGCAGAGCAACTTGACCTTGAGCTCCGTTACCTGGGTAGGGTGGAGGAGGCAAAGCTGGGTTTGTCTCCTGGGGAATCAAGCAGGCAGTTGCTTTGGTTGTTTCATTTTGGTATTGTCAAAAGTCACTCCTCAGCGAAGCAAGCTGGACAAACCAATGCTCAGGGAAGGGTAACTCCTATGCTTAGCTCAGGCTGTAGCCCCTGGAGGTGGGTCACAACTTATTTCAGCAGAAGGCATGGCTCTATGAATATCACAATGTGGTGTGAATACTAGAGCCAGAAACGACTGCCGTATTCTGCTGGGCTCCCTCTCCACACGGGGAAAGCTTTTAAAACCCTCCAGTCTTATTACACAGTGCTGGACGTATCTTTTAGATATTAAATGATTTGGAAAAACACACCGCTATCAGTTCTGTCAAATATTCAGTTTAAGAAAACACGGGTAAGGTTAATACCTTTATTAATCCCTGGTGCCTACATACTATTGGTGGAAGCATGTATTAATGTTATTACAAATTTGTCCCTTTTATCCCATTCCAAGTTACTTTTCTGTACCTTGTGCACAGTATGAGGGTATCAATAGTTTCTACTATAAACAACTTGCTGACCGTTGGCTGTGTTTTTCCTGCCTTTAAGACAGCAGTTGTTTCCCCTCACCTAGGGGAGCAATCCCAGGAGCTTGAAATCCTTGGAAACTGCAGGCCCCTTTCCAAACACCTCCTTTTTTGTTGCTGACACTCTTAGTCAGCTACAGACCTACACAGAAGCAATTACTGAAAAATCAGCCCAACCCACGTAACGTGCCTCTCCCAATATTGTATTGAAGCAATGATTTTCAGCGATTTAAACCATTTTTTATTCCCCAGATAAACCCTCTTCTCATTCCCACGTATTCTGTCTGAGTGCGGCGTAGTGCAATATGGATGGTGATGTTCCTTGCTGGCACCAGCCGGTGTTTACACCTTTGGCACCACATGAAACCAAGTTTGCTTATAAACAGCCTGATATGATCAGTGAACTTATGAATGATGGATCATGGACCGTTTTTATCCTTCCAAGAGGACCGGTGAATGCCCTAGGAAGGCTCCTTCTGAGATTTTTGTTGCTAGTTATTTGCTTTCCTTGGACTGCGTACTCATGGTAGAAGTGATGCTGGATGTCTTTCCTATGTTAGTGATGCAGGCTTATTTCTTAAGTAAACTAAGAGTAATTTATACCCATTGCCTTGCCATCTCGCTGTCCTGTCATCAAAAGGGCAGCGATTTGTAAGACAGCTCTGTTGGCTTGTGTTGAAACCAACTGTGTGGAAATCAACATTCGTCTATCATCGTTATTAAGTGTAAATTCACCACAAAGAAGATCAACAACAGAATGTCACTTTATTTCCACCAGCATGAAACTACCTGAATGCCTTATGGAGGATTTTAGTAGAATGCCCAGAAACTTTCTAATACACATGTAAAATTAAAACTTCGATTTTGATTGCGTTTAGTTTTCTTTGTCACTGTGGGATTCATGCTACCTTATCTGTTCTTTCAGGAGAACACCACCTTCATCAGGACTGATAAACATGCTGGAAGACATAGATCCAGATGAGGATTTTGGCGTTAGGAATTTTTTTTTTCCCCAAGTGAGATGATGGATTTGTCTTGCTAGATACGGAACAAAGTTGTTATAAACTAAAAAAAAAAAAAAAAAAAAAAAAAAAAAAAAAGGCATACAAAACAAACAAGAGAACCCTACTTTCCATTTTCTAGAAATAAATCCATGTTTATTTAATCCAAATATATCCATCAAATATTTAAACTTGTAATCAAAGATAGGAGTCCTATGCAGCTGGTGTCAAAGGAGAGAGTCTGTTCTACCAAATGATAAATTATCCCATCCTAAGCTAAGGCAGATGGGTTGAATGACCATCTGAGGACACCCAGATTTCTCCATGTACCAGACAGAAAGCCTAGATGCTTAAAATTAAGCGATATGTATCTGAATATATAACAAGACCTCTATCAAGGCAACTTCACTGATGAAAAATTAATAGAAATACTTATACCTGTTTTAAGTTAAAAAGGACTATTATTGCTCTTTAGCTTATCTGTCTACACCACTCTTACATTATATTGATCTCAGGCATCATGTTTTTCATTGATCACCTCCAGGGAGGATAAATATTCCCCTCTCCTCCTCCACACATAATTTGGCTCTGTGTTTTGTTATTTTTTTCCCTCCAAAGCACTGGAGATTGGAGATTCAGCAGCAATTGTATGAGACGTGAACTTGTACGAGGTTCATTAGCAATTCCAGGCCTTGCTAACACCATCTCAGTGAATCACTATTTGTTATTATACATAATGCAGTGTTTACTTGTTGGCATAGAGATTATCCATGAAAAAACTCCAGCTTGTTCTTCCACCCACATGCCAAGCAGAAAAGCATATAATGCAACTGTTGGATGAGACAGATTGATGACACATTACTCTTGTCTTGAGGTACTTAGAATCCAAAAAAAGAAAAAGTTCCCAACAGGCAAGAGCAATAAACTAAAAGCAGGAAGGGATAAGAACAAAGGCAATGAGTGACAACATTATGCTCTTGTTTCTGCCAGCTATGTAACAGATTGCCCTGGACAGTGTGAAAAAAATAAAATAAAATAGTAGTTCACTGCAAACAGAACCAATAAACTTGCAAGCTTACCTTCAAGACAGCCATTGTAGTCAGGAGAATCACACCTGCTTACCCCAGCAGTGAATTTCACCTGAAAATTTAGGGTAATTGGTCAAAATAAAACTGCCATCTTTTTGGGGGTCTTTCACGGGGCTATTCAGAAGGTTCCAATTCCCCTGGAACATTTCAGACAGAACATGGGAATGGTTTTATGTTTTGTCCATAAGAAAGGATTTTTTCCACTGTTTGTTTTTTTTTTTTTTTTTTTTTTTTTTTTTTTACNTTTTTTTTTTTTTTCCAGAGCCAATCTGCACGTTGGAACAAGGAGGGCTTGTCAACCATGACATTAAAAAATAAGATGGGTCCAAACCAAAACCACAGATCGTGAACACCCCCAAAGTTGGTCTGATGGTCTGGATCTTGTGCCTCAAATCATATCTACTTGAAAAGTTTCTTAAAAAATGTTTGAGCCAACACAGAATCTGCCAGATGTCTGGGGAAGTCTTAAACCATCAGCCAAATCTGGTAGCTTGATTTCTTTGTACATCACCACAGCTAAGAAGCAAACAGGGATATGGGAGGAATTTGCCAGAAGTCTGTCTACCAAGCAAACCTCTCAGACGATGTTAGATGAAAATACACTGTTTCTAAACTCAGTCCTTGCTTACCTGAGTCCCAGCTTGATTTTAAATGAGTAAGGTAGACTATTGCGAGCAACGCAGAAGCATTCCTGGTCTTTTTTATTCCCATCCTCCATGAGGAGCTGATTAAGCCAGATTAAAAAGCAATGTTTGCTGGCAAATCTTTAGAAAATGTTGGAATGAAAAGTTATTCTAATGTATAAATCCCAAGGCAACAAACGTCATAAAGTTGCTTACACTGGACCACAAGTGAAAGGGAATTATTTTTATTTATTTAATCTACTTAATAACAGAGAGAGAGAGAGAGAGAAAAATCCCAACAAAACCCTCTTTCTGCAGTTTTGATTAGGCAGCGTTCATCCATCCATCAAGAGCTCATGATATTTGGTGAGCAGTTCTTGTTTAGAGAGCCTGGAGAATGATACTAGCAGTGAAAATTAAAAGTTTCTGTTCATACACTATTTAGGTATCACGAGGGCAGTTTCAACACATGGCTTTCCTGGCCAGGAACACAGCAGTGACACAAAGAAGCCAGTCTCTGTAGAATAAGATAACAACCCCTGGATTTTACAGCTTAAATACTGGGCCTCTTCCACAGGCACCTAGGGTACGCGTGGAGACCGGGAAGAGAGCATTGGCTGAAGAAATGTCAGTCTTGTGCAGAGAACTGGGGACGTACATTTGAAAATCGGATTTTGCCGCTGTTGGCAGGTGCCAACAATTCTGACGCGGCAGTCATGTTTCGCAGTGGCTCGATTAGCGCTGGACATCACACAGAGGGTACATCAGCAACCATGAACAAGCTGATCAAAAGCAGCTGGCTGGAGAAACATCTGTATCGTCTCTGAGATGGCAACAGAGAAGTTAAATAGTGATTCCACGTGACACAAGAAACCGAGAGAAACTTCATTTATGGAATGAAGGGGACGCTTGGACTCTGCTTACTATCCCAGCTCCCACTCCCCTGTTCTTCAAAGCAGGAGGCACCAGCTTGCGCAGGGTGAGACCGCTTGCAAGGTGAGCATCCAGGCTGCTGGCTGCTCGTCCCAACTAAGCTGAGACATCCAGCCCCAACTCCAGCAAAGCTTCCACAAACCCATCCCCAATCCTGCGCAGGGCAGATAAAATTATATCCTATCTAAAGTTTTTGTCAATGAGTAGACTAACAGCCATCGGAAACATGGGAAGTACTTCGTTTGAGGGGGAAATACCAGGAACAGCTGCGAGAAACATAATGATGAAACCAAAATGACAAAAGGAGGAAAGGAAGAGTAGGAGGAAAGGGAAGTGTACAAAAATGAATAAAGCTCTCTGAACTACATTTCAGTTTCCAGAAGTGCTCCTTTGCGTCAGAATCAAATCTTATGCCCAGACTCGAGGTATTTATGATTCAGTGAAATCTTTTTGCTGATCCCCCATTCAGAGCTCTTCTGCTATCGTGCTTTAAGTATAAGGATATTTTGTATTCCTTCTTGAATCGCAAACAAAAAAATAGATAGGGAAAATAAAACTAAAATCAGCCTTAAACCCTAATCTTATGAAACAACTAGGCAGTTTTGACTTTATGATAAAACATTACAAATTACAATAAAATGGTAGTAACCAAGTTGTAGAAACATCATACTTCTTACTGCGAGCCCATATATCTGAAGAGGTCACTACGTGAGGGTCAAATCACAGGCAATTTGTAAAATGCCATCTCTTGGGGCATTTTGGGCAACTGTCTGGGGTTTCTAAAGACAGAAGAGCAACACTCCTTGAGGTATTTTAAAAACACCAGCCACTTTAGGCGTTGCTACTGATTTTCTGTCTTTCAGTATCATACAGGACAGTAAGCAGCTACTCGGGTTTTTTTAATAGGTGTTTTAAAACTTGTGGTATGTGGTTGTTTCTGGACTGGATGCTTCCTTGGATCTTACTGGACTAACTAGGGATTACGTGACCGTTTCAGACTGCAGGGGATTACAACCTTGCTGACTCAGCTGATGTCCTCCAATCCGATGACCCCAGATTGCTAAAATCCAGAGGATATTTTTAATTTTTTTCAAACGTATAAAAGTTGCTATGCGAAATGTAAGGTATGCATTCCCCTTCCCAAAACGCTCTTCAGGAGAATGTAAATGCATGCAAATTATTCATAATAATCCATATCCCCATCCATTTGGATGAGGCAGTAGAATATATACGCCCACATGGTATTTTAGTTGAAAACAATCCCATAGAATGGGAAGCAAAAAGGAAGGTGGGCGACTTGGTTGGACTTTTAAATATTTTTTTATATGAAGTGAATTTAGCTGAGCACACATTTTGAAGGGCTGTTCTGAGGCTGATGCTAATGGCTTTGCCAAACCCCCAAAATAACTTACAAACGTAATGGTCTGAGGGATGGTTGAGCAGCATTTGCTGAATGCTAAATTCAGTTCATTGGAAAGAGGTATTTTGGCCTTATGAAAACAACCCATTTAATATGGACACATGAGCAGAATAGAATAGACTAAAAACTTGAAGATTATTTCAACAGCAGCTGGGCTGGTATTTATGGAAACACAGTGATGTGTACAAAACAATAAGCACATTCTTGTGGCTGCGATGCCTTCATTTTTTGTTGTTCATACTTGTTGTTCTGGGTAAAAAGACATAGGAATAACAGGGGCTTTTTTTTTTTTAGGAACAGATATATTTTAGACACAGTTGTTTTTTGCTGCCAGCCATAGGTGAAGCTGGCTGAAGAATGAGGAGATCCTGAGAGTTGCCAATTTGATGTATGGACCGTGTTTTCCATCTTTTCAGAAAGATTTTAACTCATCAACTCGGAAGAGTTAAAAGAGAAAAATACATGAATGTATCTGCTATCCTTCCCTCAAAGTATTTGGGTAACTGCTTGTTTTAGTCTTTCCCATTAAAAACACGCTGTGTAACTGCGTAAAGATACCTGCAAGTCTTCTGATTCAGTAGGAAGTGGGGTTATTTCATACGGGAGTGCAGCACATTAATCTAGAAGTATACAGCAACATATACTCATACAAATCATATAGTCAAGCTCGACATGGAGAGACTACAGAGCACGGCTACCCTTTGCAGACTTGTCTTGACTCACATGATCAAAGCTCAAATCAATCACTTAAGCCCAGGCAGCCGCCCAAGCTGGGAGACGCCGCACTAGACCCAGGTTGGCCTAATGGAGTCATGTCTTTAAACCAGCGAGAACCTGGCAAATGAACAAACAAAATGTGATTGTATCTTACACAGAGCCGAGGGGAGCCTCCGCCCGCTGAACGGAGGTAAGGTTAGATGGAGTGCGAGGTCATTGCCAGGTTTTCTTTGAGGACCAGAACGTCTAGGTGGCTCAACCCACCAGTGACGGCATTTGTTTGCTTTTTTTTTTTTCTGAAGAAAAAAGCATGGTATGGCTGTGGTGGAGACTATCAGGACTCCTGTGAGTATCCACAGGAGAGGAAACTGGAAATGGAAGTTCCTAGCGTGAATGGCACAGGGTTCAGATCTAGGTGATAACACCTAGACGGCATCTGTTTCTAAAGGAAGACTTCTACTGTCCTGAACCAAAGCTTTGTTCCTCTTCCTAAAAAGGCTGTGGGGCAAGAGGGTTCCATGTTAGGTGTCTTTGTGTTTGGAAGCCAAACTGGATTGGCGACTTCCCCACGCCTTCTATTGATGTCTGAATAACATTGTGCATATTTGTAAATTTTCTGAGAGATTACACACAATAAAAATAAACTACTGGTTTGTGTAACAAATTTAAGAAGACCGCATGTGGAAACCACGGCAAGTAAACAGGGCTTCTTCTTGAAACTCTGGACAATTATTGCTCACATTTGAAAGAAAAAAAAAAATGGGCAAAGTCTTAAAGGACCGTGGGTTTCTGTGTTGCCTTAGTACTTAAAAACAAGTTTTTGAACTAAACCAAAGAATAAATTTGGAAACCTGCTTCTCCAATCATGATTTTTGGTCAGAAAACTTTAAAACTAGAACCACTTTGGGTAAATTTGCTGATCTTTTAACACAATATATCATAGCAACTACAACCCTTGCCCTCCAGAACTTCCATAGGCTGAGGAACAAGCTTTTAAGGACAACATAGTATGTGAGATACAATGATCTCGGCAGTAAGGTCATTTCCTCACAAGAAACTGCTTCCCCTCCCCCCCTTATTCCCCATGAAAACAATAAACCTCCACATATGCACTACTTGAAGTTCAATAGATCTATCACCTGCAGCTCCCAAGCTTTTTACTCATATCTATTACTGCGGTGAATATAGAAACCAACCGAAATCCCCTTTTTTAGTAAACAGTGCACCTAGCATTATCTCCAGAGAGACCATACCATGAAGAGTTTACTGTCAAAACTCAAGCACACAAATGGTCTGCGTTTTATGGGTGGATGGCCGAGGCAGAGAGAGATTTAGGGTGGATTTGTTTTCCTTCACTTTGGCCATCTAAAAATTAGGCATCTAGTCCAAACTAGTTACCTAAACTCTCTGTAATTAATAGAGGAGACAGACATATCCAGAAAACAATTCAACCCACTCATCTTGGACGGCTATCTAACAGAGGGATGATTCATCCTCCCATCGATTATCAAGGGAGTCTACATAACTTGGATGACTACGGTTAGGTTAGATGAATCCCATCTCACCCATTTGCCCACTGTTGTGTAACATCCTGCAGTGCAGGTAGAAAACCACCCCAAGACTGACTACATTTCAGTGCCGTAGTTTTCCTTCTGCAAGAGTTTGATCCAAAGCCCACTCAGATGCGAAGAAGTCCCCTATTGAATGCAGTGCCAATTTGGCAGTGCTCACGCTCCTTGTCCTCTCTTTGCCCTGGGGCAATCAATGCCTTGAACTGAGCTCAGGAAAAATGCAAAGTCTGAGAAAGATTTTTTTATTTTCTTGGTAAGATGTCAGCACATCACTTTAAAGTACCACAAAAAAGATGCCACTTGGGAAAGAGAATTTGACAGGGGTAGCTGTCAAACACAATAAGAAAAAAATCACCTAATGTGAGGGTCTATAGAAATTAATAATTAATCTCTTAATACCAGGCAGCTGCACATACAGTTCTCCAGTGCCTGCCAAGGAATGGCGTAATCCTGGCAGATTTGTCCCACTATTAAAGCGGAAGGGGTGGGACAATGTCCTTATCACTATCTAAAGTTACTGAACAAATTGAATTTGTATTCTTCATGGTGTTATAGCTGTCTGTAACATGACAACGGTAGATATGATGTACTAGGCATTCTGTGGGGGAAAGGAGCACCCAAGGTTTCTGCTTCATGAAGGGAAGACAGAGCTTGAGAGACAAAAAGCTCCATCATTCAGTCTATTATACAGCTAGGCAATCAGACATTCTCTCCTTGCTTCTTTGCCAAGCTACATGCTCACAGAGCTCACCAGAAGGGCTGCAGAGCTGAGTGCTTTCAGCAGACAGCAGGAACTACAGAATTATCTGCAGCGCTGCAGGTACCCCAGCAACGACTGGTACCAGCCGCTGCAGCAGGCACCTTGCGGCAGCCAGATATGGGATGACCTACCACTAAGAGAGATTTCTTTCTATATTCGGCGAGTCGGAGTTTGGACTGAGTCCTGAAGAACAAGAACATATAGCTAAATTAGTCTATAACATTTCCAAGTGTGGCACTGCGTATTCTGGACCATTAGTGACTTAAATCCTTGGAAGCCCTCATCTTTCTGGGCAGCACACAGATGCTCTGAAAAGGTTACCTCACATCACTCCAACTTTAGCAAACGCACGCTGAGATAGCTTTCCGTCTCTGCCACCCACACCCCTACACTGATACCGTGATAATTCACAGCTATTCCTGTGGAACACATCCAACAGCACAAAAACCCTCTCACATTAAAACAAACAAAAACAACTAAAACCACAGCGAGCTTTAAGGGAGGAATGGATTAGAGCAATGCATGACTCTATTTTCCCCAACACTTCTCCCACTCACAGATACTGAATGAGATCCCAGTCTCTTATTTAACTCTGCTTACTGTCAAGACTTCGGAAAAAGGGCTACTGCAGCTTACATTTTGCAGACTTCATTGCCATGCCAGCTCACACCTTCTAAATCCCAACTCTATTTACATGAGGGTGGGGCATGTAAATCCATGGATGAATTATTCTAACAAAGCAACCTACTGCCACCATTTGATCAGAACAAGCTTTGCAGGACAAAGTACTGAGCTTGCCTGCAAGGGCCATTTGTCTTAATCGGAGAAGTGGAAAGTATTTAATTGTATGCAAGACTGCAATACTCTACAAAGAAAGAAGCGTTATGCTACCGCTTCAATTACACTGCGAACGTAAATTTGGACCTGTGTCCATCCTGGGGGCTCAAGGAAGGAAGAATAAGCAAATGAGGCCAGACTGTAAATGCAGTCCCTGAAATATCCCACATATATGATGCCTAATGCGCACATGCTGACCAGCCGCCTCCATTATTTTAAGGAGCTTTTTTTCCTATTCCAATGATTGACAAGAGTTATGCACAGGGATGAACACAGCACAAATCGCTACAAGAAAATTTGCAAAGAGGACACCACAGACGCCATGCTACAAGGTGAAAAGCATTGGAAGGAGTGGGCAATTGATGGTTTCTTTGCTTGAATCTTTATAGTGCTTTCGATGCTGGAACCATCCACTGAGCAAGCTATGGAAACATCTCATCCCAGACAATAAAAGAACGCAACTGAGCAAGGAGAGGTCATTGCATTTCCAGTAACGCATGTCTAGAGGTAGGCACAATGTGGTGCATACCTGGGAATTTGAAAAAGCCCTTTTGGCACTGAAAGCCTGTACAAGGTGGTACAAGAGTACGAAGAGCGTGAAGCCTGTGGGAGCTTTGTCACTGAATTCAAATCAGATTGGTACACAATGAACATACCATCCTTGACCTTTTCAGATACTAGAGCGCTATAGGTCAAAGACAGCAAACTTCACGGGCTTAGGAGCCTCCTGAAGTCCCAGCCAGGCATTGGGGTATGGTGCCAAGGAGTCACGTTTGTGCTGTGCTGACCTAATGGGGCTTTGCCTTCCCCCCAGACACACTCAGACCAACACTGCCAGTCTGGGGTGCAGCTATCCTGGAGCAAGATGCGTGACTTGCATCTCGTTGAGCCACCACTCAGTCGCTGGTGCCCTCGGTACCAATTATGCACTCTTTAGCCATGCTTTGGACAGTTTCTCATATCAGCATGCGCATGGGTAGCAAGACGAGTACTGGTGACCATCTCTCTCACAGTCCTGTAGCTTCCTCTATGCTGGCTTTGCAGGAACTACCTCTGCTCTGAAGTGCATTTCTGTTTCTATAGCTCTCTGCGTGGTTTTCAATCTTAGACATCCCTGGTAAGACGATGATCTAACTTGGCCTAAATTCCAGGTCAGGCAGAAATTTAGGTTAATTTCACTGATGTCATTTTTTAATTTTAATTGGCACAAACCCTCTGGGGCAGTGACTTTTTCCAGGGAGTGCGTGTACAAGCTAAATTCACTGATGGAGTCTCACACAGTCTCTGAAACCCTTGATTTCCAAACTTTGTTCGTATTCACCTTTTTTTGCTTTCATATCCGGGTATCTCCTCCCTACCNACTCTTCTTTCCCATCCCACCAAAATAATGAATCGCATCTCTTTTCCTCATTTCCCCATTTCCAACACAGACTGCCATTGAATATGCCAAAATTTCCCTGTTTTCAACCTTTTTCTGTCATGCTATCATCTTACGGATGCTCAACTCCACCTATGGACTAATTCCATTCATAAAACTATCTCCAAATTAATCTCATGGAAAGGTTAAGGAGACAACATGAGATGTGCTGACACTGAGACACATGGGGATGGAGAGACTGGGAAGAGCTCAACGCTTCCAAGACCTCAGCAACCTGGGCAAAGTGATGAGGAACGAACCGGTGTCCCCAGGGCAATGCAGAGAGGTGGCCCTCTAGCTGGGCCACAGCCACCCTGGGGCAGAAGCACCTCGCCCATGGGCAGAACGAGGTGGGACTACCCCAGGTAATACAGGATTAGGCGTGGCAAGGGGAAAAAAAAATAAAAAAAATTAAAAATTAGGAGTAGCCGAAAAATGACATACAGGGGATGAATTGTGACTCATTTAGGGGGCAAGGAGGTTCCTCAGCTACATATTAAAGAAATATCTTAATCACAGTAGTAGCTTAATTTTGTGTGTAATTACAACTCTGCTCTTCCCTCACTCCCCCACCCTGTCAGTGGTTAGTTTTGCACACACTGCATTCACATTAAATATTACCTTGCCATATACGTGGGGTACTTATTGACACAGATGCAGTGCACTTTAAAACGGGAGGAGAGGGGGAAGGGAACGGGGAAGCACTGGAGCCAGGACACAGGGCCCAGCCCCACTGCAATGGTAATTTGTGGTTTTTCCTCCAACGTTTAGTAGCCACAAAGAAGTCTTAGAAATTTCTGGTCAGAACCAGGACTCCCCTGTTCCTCTGCAGACGAAACACTGAGCCCTTACACTCCAACCCAATAAATATTTCATCTGGTTTGGAGGGAGAAGGGGTGGAGTCCAACAGAAATTGTGTTTCACACATGCAAACGACAGCTCAGATCCTCTAAAAGCCAAATCCTACCTTGCCTCCCACCTCTGCGCGTGTGCGCACGAGCGGACGGCATCTGTACCCGCTTAGGGATACAGGGTGCTGAGAAGGCGAAGTCCAGGTGATGTCGGCACTGGTGGGCAGTCACAGCAGCTGAGCCTGTCCACAGGGCTCCCCACAGAACACTACAGTAAACCAGAGAACTCGTACTAGTAACTGAACGGGAAAAACGTTGCACACCGAGAGGAAACTCAGAATCAAAGCAAGTCTGCAGACATTTAAAATACATGAAGAGACAGAAATTCAAAACAGTCAGCCTTTACTCTGCCCTGCAGAGATGCTAATCAATAACCAATATTATGATGCCAGTTCAGTGGACAGATTTCTGAAAAAATATTTATTTCGCCTTCTCCTGTTTTACTCTTTAAGTATTAGTTTGGTCAGATTTTGGTGCCAAGTTGGAGCATTGCACTTAAGCATTGCCCATCGCCTCTCCTTGCCTTCCTGAAGGCACTTACTCCGATTCCAGTAGACCTTGTGATCAATTACTCCTCAACAAAGAGATGTAGGACAAACTTCTGAAGTGTCTGCCATTTTGTACTGCGTGCCTTGGGATGCAAAGCACAGCACCAGTATTCAATCCAGTAGGAGGCAGTTTAATTTAAAAATTAAAAAAAAAAAAAAAAAAGATTAAAGGGTCAGAATAAAAGTTAGCAAATAAAGAGCAAAATGACTGTCTGAAAAGATTATACCAGCATTCTTGACAGAAAGGAAGATTCAACAAAATATATTGCAAAGAAAGATTTTGAACCACTGGGTAAATGTTGTACCTGCGAGCAGGAAGGTTTTCTGCAGACAAGCACATAGGTGACAAACCAGTCTCATGCATAAGTAATTGGTCACATTTCTGTCCTGAAGAATACCTTATCCTTGTCGCTGGTGTCAAAAATTTACATCCCTATATATATTTTAGTGTGTTTAACCGTAGGTGTGTGATTCTC
>VZTL01052997.1:14592-28270 GCA_013400535.1 Scopus umbretta | reverse complement strand
GAAATAAAACAAATTCACCACCAGAGTGGAAAGGAAAAATAAAGAATCCAAACTTTGCTCCTCCCAACCTGATGATGGCACTGCCTCCAGTCAGGCCAAGTGACTTCAGTGTTGTCTTCTCCAGGGCATCTTTTCCTGATATCTGCAACAAAAAACAGAGGAAAGTAATTATGGCAACTGCCTACCTGGGAGAGCATTTAAAGTGCTCTTTCTAGAAAGAAGCCTGTATCAAAACAAACACCACACAGCACGAGAAACAGCTCAAAACACACTCTTTCTGCAGTTGGAAATGAGACCTGAATCCATCTGTATTCACCTGTACTGCTTTACCAGATTCACTGCTTATTAAATGATGTCAAGGGGAAGATGACCTACATACATTTCCATCCCATACACACATCCAAATCAGACCCGACCTCAGCAAAGCATTATTGTTATGTCAGAAGTCAAATCACAGACAACATCTCAGAGATGAAAGATAGCCAATTTCATTACATACACCTCCCATCTGCTTGTAATGACCTGTTCCAGAATAAAGATGATCTGTCCACAGAGGTCAGTGGGAAGTGAAGGGGACAGCCAGGGAGAGCAAATTCCGTAATACGCACATACAAAATATTAAACAAAACATTAATAGCAAAAGATCAAAACACAGAGAAAAGCAAATATTTATTAAATTAAACCACTGTTTTGACTCAAGCTTTAAAAGAAGTTGGAAAGAAAAACACAAACAGGTCATTGAGCTCATTTTATGGGCTCAGAGGTCTGAACGGCCCAGGGTTACGTTCCAAGAGAGCTTTTTTCCATACAGACACGTCATGCTTTGAAAAGACCAACATTATTCTACTTCCCCTCTCAAGAAAGTTCAAAAGAAACACTTTCCAGGTTGGAAAGCAGAGCTGAGTTTTTTCTTCTTTTTTAGGGACAGAAGGACAAGAGACAGTTAAGACAACTTTGCTGGCTTACCTCATCTCGCATGTAAATACAGACTGGAGAGAATTCGCCATGCTGTTCCATAAACTCCCTGCAATAAAGAGCAAAATACTGCACCATCTGTAGAACAGTCTACCCCCTCCAAAACCAATGTAGAGCAGTAGTAAGAAGTGAAATTAGCTAGCAACACTCTCCTCCATGTTCCTCCAGCAACAGCCATTACACAGTTCACGGAGTCAGTATTAGACGTCAAGTAAAGAATTTGCTCCAATGCATTCACTGTTCCTTAAATACAGTCCGGAAAGTTTAAAAGCAAAGGGGAAATAAAGTTAATTCTGAAATTAGTCGATCTTACTAAATAAATCTGAGCACACCATTTTTCATGTGCCTCAGTACCTGATCTGGAACGTGACTTAATAATACTCGGTCTTTCTAATCCCTTACCTAAGTTAAATAGTTTATTACAGTTTAGACTGTACTTTCCTTGAGGACACGTCAGTTTCTTTCCACCTATGCATAGCAACAAACAGAATGAAATACTGCTCTAAAGCAAATAATCTGAGGACAAAGAAATTGCCTGTCTTGGTATCAGACTGATTAAAAAAGAAAAAAAGGAAAAAAAAAAAAAGGAAAAAAAAGAAACAACAGAAGCTTGCAGACTCTGGAGACCAGGGACAAAAGAAAGCCAAAGGAAAGGCTGGCGCAGCAAGCAAAGTGAAGATCGACCCACATTTAAGCATTTCAGTGAGGCAGGACACATATTAGCAATGATGCAAACTGTTGACAGGCCATCTGCAGGGGAAGACGTAAGTGAAGAACTCTTTGCATAGAGGAGAAAAAACAGTAAGATGCTACTCTTGACAAGATGCTACTCTTCCCGTTTTCCTCTAGGTAAGCAATTCTGAGGCATTCAAGTAGAAGAGAAGCCTTATTACTTATTCACTCGATCAAACACAGAAGATGGACAGGGAAAAGATGATCGCTGCCTGTGACAGCAAGTCTCAGCTGTCATCCATCCAAGATCGTGCAATTTCAAAAGAGAGCACATGTGGAAAACCCTACAACAGGGTGTTCTTAATGGAAAAAAGAAAATGGACTAACACTTTTAGCAAGGAAACCTCAGATGCCTGTAGAAAACTTTTCTTAACCAAAAAAAAAAAAAAAGCCTTAAAGAATTAACCAGTACATTACACTGAAGCACTGAAATCAGTGAGAGAATTAGATTCAACAGTAGAAGAAACTCTCTTTGATGTTGGTCTCTCCCTCAGCAAAGTGAAACTCACTGAAATCAGCTGAGGATGTGGTAAAACATGAAATTAGAGAGAAGAATAGTTTGCTTCTCCCCTGCAAGCACACCAATGGCAAAAGGTGACCAGAAGAACACTGTTCATGCTGAGACAGCAGTCGTTCGGAAAGATAACTGGCTGAATTCTTACAAGCATTTTTTTCAGAAGTTTTAGATTCAAAAGTTTCAGCCTAAGTTAGCATGGGAAACTACAAAACAAAAGGTCAGGAAGTTGCGCCATCAACACAATGAGAACTCTTAAGAGAAGGATGTCAGTGATCAAGGCTGGGTTCATTCTGACTTTTCCTGGAAAGGAGTTTAATGAAGGGAGTTCCACTACTTAAAACATTCCACCTTCAACATCATGTAATTTAAACATATGTATTTTGGGATGCAATCTTACCACACACTAAGTTATCTCCAGGGTTTACGTATGAAAAGGATTCCTTCAGCAATAGCCAAAATCCATTCAGTCAACCGAGTGTAATTCTGAAGTGACTATGTACATTACATAGTATGTCTGCACTGTAGCCACACTGACTACTGCTGCTAGAAAGGCTTCTACTTCATAGCCGCTAAGTCCGCAAATAGGCATGCAATAAACCCAACCATTATAGAAAGACCACCTTAAGCCAGGAATAACATTTTCTGTTCAGGTAAGAAGGAAAGAAAATAACCCTTAGCACTTTAGCAATCTGCTTGCACAGCAGAAGACGAGAGTCTGCGTACCCAAATGCATCCTACTACTTTCAGTGCAGCGGTTCCAATAATATTAAGTATCGTCATAATGTTCAAAGTTACTTAACAACAATACCTTTGCTAATATTATCTTATGTAGTCTTTCTATATGTAGTTTTTCTATTATGTCCAAACTATGTCACAGATGAGCAGCTCAAAGGAATATATATACAATCAATGTCTTACATAGTATTTTAACATTAATCTATTCAGCCCAGCACAAAGTGACAAAACAAACTGAATAGGGAAGGAGTCAACCAGCCTACAGAATAGAAAATTAAGGGAAATAGCCATTAAGTTCAGGGAAACTTCATCAAGGACATGTACATTTAGACTCAAAACTCAGCTTCAATGAAATGTAAGTGAAATAGCTGGAACAAGAAGTCACCCAGGATTGAGAGTGCCACCTGGAAAATTATGATACTTAATCCTTGAGTAATCCTCAAGAGCAAGAGCACATCAAAGAGTTCTAGCTGGAGAATGTGGGGGAGCAAACCTGTTAAGCACAGACCAGAGTTGAGACTTCTGTTTGGTTTAATTGTAGCAGTCTATCTCCCATCTTGATCTAAAGGTTCAAACTCAAGCCCTTCTAAATAAAGCATGCAACAGCATGGTGATATGGGACAAGGGAGTCACAATGAAACTGAGAAGCTCCACTCACTAGAGCTAGCAAATTCAGAGTAACCTATAAAAGCAGCCCTGAGGGCCAGGTCTGGTTCTGGGAAGCCAGGGGCTGAGAACCACTTCCAGACCAGCTGCGAGAGATCACAAGGGGTTTAATAGTCCTGAGGTACCATTCTTTCAGAACACTTCTCCCAAACACCGCACCAAATCCCGCTGTGCAGAAAGCGACAGGCGCACCCAGAGCATCCAAACTACTACGTTCAAGATTCAGATTATGAAACACAGTTACCTCTCTAACTCAAAATGAACACTAGAGTAGGTCTGCCACCATTTGCAGTTCTGCAATTAGTTATTCTCTGTCAAGGACAGAAAGCTGTACACAATGCTCTGCAGGAATCAAGAGATTAAGTTCCTAATTTAGAAGGAGCACCATCTTGTGGTTCAAGACCCAGGCTCCGACCTCCCCCGCTCCTTTTGCAGCAGTAATGGAGTAAGTTCTGAAGGCCAATGCTTGATAAGGAAAGGCAGAAAAAAAAATTTGTCTCTTGATTGGAAGATTGGAACAAAACAGCACCTAAGAGACTACCTTTAGCACACCACAGCAGGCTATGGGCGCTCCAACTTTTCCAGACAGTTCAGGAGAGCCAGTTATCCCTACCTTATTTTCAATGGATTTTGCTTCCAATCAGGATCAGCTGTACCCCTACAGGAATCCTCGATAAAAGTGCACAGAAGATAAAGGACTGCTGAGACATGGAGGAAATGGTACAGCATCACATAAAAAGGCAGCCAAAACAGCCCAGATGAATAAAAGTTTGAACCTCAAGTTGCCTGTCTATCAGGAAAGGTGGATGATCACCATTTAGGAGGAGAGAAGCTGAGGCACAATGGAACATATGAACTCACCACACAGACCCGTAAGAGAGCAAACCAACTTGAGTTACTCAGCCTAGTTTCATTCACCTTTCCAAAACTGCTTTCCACTTCAATCCAAGCAACTCTTTGGATCGAAGAGCCTTCTAAAAATGTATGGAAAATATCTGAACTTAATGAGTGATACCATAAAAGTAGCAAAGAGTCATAGTCAAAACTGTCTTCAAGTGTCCAGACTGCGACCACTTCTATGCAAAACAGTCTACAAAGCTGCTGAAGCTGCCAGACAGGCAAAAGCGGGAGACAGAAAAGCAACAGTTCTCCCAGGCCTAATGCTAAAAGGCCATACAACGCTTGTGCCCTCAACCAGTCTCTGCAGAACAGACTCCAAAGAAAGATTCCCCTGGAGACTTATTTTTGTATAACTCTTGGAAGCCAGCAGGCTCCTCCTCCAGCTGCTGTTAATCCATTACATGCATTCACTGAGGCAAGCACACACATCAAACACTGTCATTTCTTTGATGTGCTGTTCTTCAGAAGAGGAACGGCAAGCAG
The DNA here is from genome assembly GCA_013400535.1 of Scopus umbretta. Taxonomy (NCBI): domain Eukaryota; kingdom Metazoa; phylum Chordata; class Aves; order Pelecaniformes; family Scopidae; genus Scopus; species Scopus umbretta. The sequence goes on along the minus strand of VZTL01052997.1, from coordinate 23,262 downwards.
ATTAGATTCCTTCATGTAGTGATCTGACAGGGCCTGTAAACATCTTGTGCAAGGACTGCCGCACGCTGAGAGGAGGAGCAGCCTTACAATAGCTTCCAGACCTTCTTCAGACCCAATTAGCCAAGATGGACGCTGGAAACCCGGGGGAAATTCCAGTGGATTTAGAATATTTCCCCTCACGCACTTAGAGCAGCTGAGCATTCCAGGAAAATGTCTCCAGTTGGAAAGCCAAGGGAAGGATTCAGCAAAAGTCAACAACTAGCTGACTAGTTAGTCAACCGCGTCAATACACACTGAAAAGCAGCACAGCCCATTAAATCTATACGGATAGTTATAGATCCAGCTTGCTTTGTGACTAAGTCACACACAGCATCTTTGCTGCTTGTTGAACTTAATCAAAAGTTTGCAAAGTCCATCCAAACATCTGAGCTCAGCTTCCAGAGGGCAGAAAAGAACAGCTGTGTCTTATGAACTGAAGTTAATAATGCTTAGCACACTGTAGCAGTTAGAATCTTAAAAAAAGCAGCATGTACGTTAACTATTAGTATTACAATAACCTGTAACAAATACAACCACTCCAAAGGAACAGAACTGTATAAAAAGCTCAAAAGTTAAAGCAAAGAAATAACCATCTAATGTGCAAGAAAGCCACACAAAGGCTATTTGTCACTGTCCATACTTACCACCCCCACCAGTCTACCAGTTCCCAACTGCAACAGGCACTCTACAGACACTACACAAAGCATGTAGTAAGGTACAAGAGGGGCCTTAAAACATCCAGAAAAAATTGTACCTGGCTTTTCTTGCCTAACTCCTTCTTTGATCAAAAGAAAATAATTTTCTCTCTAGCATTTGCATGAAGACTGTCCCTTTTGACTTTTTGAGTAAATGCCACAGCATAGACCTGGTCCCTGACCATTAAAGACAAAAAGAGAATGATAAGCAAACCGCATTTATATCACTTTAGAGTCACTAGGCTACCTGAAGCATCTCCTCAAACTACGGTTTGATGATACAAAATGTTGAGTAGAAAAACTGACATACGCCATTCCTACCCATCTGCTGCTTCCTCCTTCTGGATCCTTGTTTCCAGACATGCTACACTTCTTGTCATAACTGCTTGCAAGAGACAACCCTTAACTGGGTTAGGAAACTTACCTACCTGAAAGATAATGTGGGGATGGTAGTATTTTTCAGCTGAATCAGATACTTAAGCTAATTCCCCATAAAGCTGCACAAACGGTATGAGGGGAGTTAGACAGAAGGGCAGGAAGTGAGCAGTAACTGTTCAGTCCTCTACCACCACACAGAAGACACCCCCAATCCAAACTCCCTCCCCCTTGGGCCAGCACTAGTCACTCCTTTGATCTTGTTATGGGCCACTCAGGGAGCTAAGCTAGCAGAAAACTAACAGCACATCATTGGGAGGCTGGAAGAATTAGTTCCTTACCTTGGAAACAGCTCCGGAGCAATCCCCATCACACAATTCAACTGTGCAACCCTGACTTAATGAGATAACGTTGGCCAGTTCTACCCCAGAACCACGCTTCTTAGGCTATTTCAGTTCCAGTGTGGAACGAGCAACTTTAAACTTCAGTTAAAGTAATTTATGCTAGTATGTGGTAGTCTAGTACTAATACATACCTGTAACCAGTCAATTACTACAGCTCAGCTAACAGGTGACAATCCATCACTTTGCATCCTCTGACTGTACCCTAAAAGGTTGAGCTTATCTGAATGCTACTGCACCATCACCGTTACTACTGACTACTCATTTCAGAGCTTTTTCTAGCCCCACAGCCCTGAAGACTTCAAAAGTTTTGACACAGAAAGCTACTGTCTCTTTAGATGAGTATTTCATTGTTTTGCGAAATTAACAAAACTAGTCCCAATTCGCACAATACCATAGCACAGCATCTGTAGAGATGAGCAAGAGATTCAAATGTAACAGAGCAACTAGCAGAAGATAAGGAATGAAAGAGAAAGAGCAAGCTAGAAATACAGGGTCTGAAGAAAACATTTTATCAAGAGAAAGGTAAAGCCAACTACAATAGAAAAAAAATGAAATTTGGAAATTCTGTTTAGAACAGAATGGCTGTCACAGCTTCAAGGCTTCATCTTCCAAGCCATGACAAAAATAAAAGCACTGTCTTTGGACAAAAGTTTATTAGCTTGACATTTCAAAACAATACAGTATTTTTAAGTCAAAACTAAAGACGAAAGAAAGCCCTGAATGTAGACTGGACTCATAATAAGATTTCTAACCCATGTATATATTCAATAAATGTAGGACCAGACATTCTCCCATTTAAACAGGATCTAATCGGTCTTTTGAAGATTCCACATCAGCCTGCTGAGAGCTCCAGATTTCCTTGGAGAACTTGCACAACAGCAAGCCTCAAAAGCAACAGCAACTTGCTTAACAAAGAACCCCCTCCACCACATGGAACCACAGCACAGAAATACTGGTGATCAAGATAATCTAGGCTACCATCTCAACTCTGACAGCAACTTGACTTCAGACAAGTTTATGTAAAAGACAGGTGTGGCAATATATACCCAGTTATAGTTTCTTCCTAGCTTTAGCCGAGTGTTACCAGTTTATACCCTGAACCAGGAGTGCTACTCCAGGATTAAAAAAAAAATAATGAAACCATGGAGTGTCAAATCTGAAAGAGCAAGGCAAAGGCAAACGTCTGCACTGTAAATGAAAACACACATTCAAATAAATGCAAATTCTACAAATCTGCAGGATTTAGCTGGATCAGCGTAACAACAACTAACTACTGTCATGCGGAGATCCAGCCAAACAAGTATTTTCTCAATGCATTGCTCACCTGATCTTTGCAAAATGGTTGAGAAGTTCCCACAAAGTCTGTTGACAGAGAAAGGTGTCTTGTAAACGGGAGCCATCGTCTAATTGTAATGCAATCCGAACCTATAGGAAAAATACACTGAATTAATCTGAAAATTGAATGAAAACTTCTTTTTCTTCACAACAACTTCTTTCAGTATTTCAATGATCTCTAGAACCTGCTATCCAAAAAAAAAAACATGACTTCCTTCTAAACACTTGCTGCAAAGGATTACATTAGTTAAAAATGCAGAGGAGTACTCAAATTACCATTTTGGAAGTTAGTATTTAGAGTAGTTCTATTCTGCTATGAATATGAGTATTATATATGAGGCTCTTATGAGAGACAGCGACAAAGGCCTTACTGAGGTCCAGGTAGACAATATCCACTGCTCTCCCCTCACCTACCAGGCCAGTCATTTTATCATAGAAGCTTATCAAGTTGGTCAAGCATGACTTCCCCTTGTTGAATCCGTGCTGGCTACTCCTGATGATCTTCCTGTCATTCATGTGCCTGGAAATGGTTTCCAGGATCAGCTGCTCCGCTACCTTCCCAGGGATGGAGGTGAGGCTGACCCAGCTGCAGTTGCCTGTGTCCTCCTTCTTGAAGATAGGAGTCACATTTGCTTTCCTCCAGTCTTCAGGCACTCCTCCCAATCCCCATGATCAATCAAGGACTATCAAGAGTAGCCTTGCAGTGACATCTGTCAGCTCCCTCATGACTCATGGGTGCATCCCATCAGGGCCTGTGGACTTACATATGTTCAGTTTGCTCAAGTATTCCCTGACCTGATCCTCTTCTGCCAAGGGTACATCTTCCTTGCTCCTGCCTTTCCCGCTGGTGTCTGGGACTTGGGATTCCTGAAGGCCGGTTTTGCTAGTAAAGACTGAGGCGAAGAAGGCATCCAGCCTTTTCCATGTCCTGTGCAACCAGGTCCCCTGCCTTGTTGAGCAATGGGCCCACATTTTCCCTGGCCTTCCTTTTGTTACCTATGTACTTAAAGAAGCCCTTCGTGTTGTCTTTGATGTCCCTGGCCAGGTTCAATTCCAGTTGGGCTTAAGCTTTCCTAACTTCATCCCTGGATGCTCGGACAAGGTCTTTCTCTTCCTCCCAGGTTACCTATCCTTGCTTCCACTCTCTGTATGCTTCCTTTTGCGTTTGAGTTTTGCCAGGAGCTCGTGGTTCATCCATGAAGGCCTCCTGGCATTTTTGCCTGACTTCCTGTTTGTTGGAACGGACCGCTCCTGAGCATGAAGGCAGTGATCTTTGAATATTAACCAGCTTTCTTGGGCCCCTCTTCCCTGCCGTACCCTGAACTGAAACATATGCAGACAAAGGCCAATGCAAGCATCCCAAATAATGTGTCATCAGGAGCAATTGAGATGTTCTGTTTTACGCTAGCTGAAACTTTACAGCGAGGGTCTTGGCAGCTATATAGAATGAATTCCAGTAACCCAGACAGGACTGATGCAGCTGCATAAACTAAACCACCAACCCCGAGCTCTGTCGACTTAAGCATCGATTTGCAGAACAACTTCCCTGAGGCAGAACAAACAGTATACTTGCACATCCACATAGAGGAACAATGAATGCGGTCCAAATCTATCTTTGAGGTATTGAAGACCAACTATAATCAGTCCAAAGAGACTACATGTGTAACTTGCAACTCACTAGTGCTTCCTAATCACAAAATTTTGACATACAATTTAAGAGTGAATTAATCAAAAATCTCAAAGATAATTCTGGATGTTCAGTTATCAAGGTCTTAAACACCTGCAGAAAAAGGCAAAGGACAGCTAGCTGCCTATTCTAACAGGCCTTTTCCAACTTGGAATGTGAACATTCATGTTCATTAGCAGGCACTCATGCAGATCCTACACATTCTTCAGAGAATTGCTAATGAAAAAAAAAAAAAACACCCCACCATCCAAGGCATTTCTAAAAGGAACACACTTGAGGACAGTCCTGAAGAATATCAAACTCCTGATGGTCCCAAGGGAAAAATCCAGGAGCTGACCAAGAGGTGGAGAATGGCAGGTGTTATCTCTACCTTTTAGAGAATATTCAGCCTTCCTTTTCAAATCGTGTAACTCTAAGTTTCCCCAATTAGCTAACCCATGTATAGAAACATTTAAAAAAAAAAAAAGGTCCCCATGAGATAGCATCTAGTGTCTCTAGTCAACTGTGGTTTTCTGAAGTCCACAGAAATTGGCCTTATTCAAAAGTCCGAGAAGGATGTAAGCCTAGGACATCAACAGAAGCTTTCATTCATTCTGTGTTTTCATGTATCCCTACCAACAATCTCAGTGCATCCTCTCTCTCTCGGGGAGGGGGCGGGCACAGAGAGATACACCACACACTCCAGCAATCTACTGCAATTTCCATGGAGGAATATGTTTGTCATCTACCTCGGCTTCTACCAGTCATTGCAGGACTGCAAATTGTGATCTGCTGGAGAGAGGAATTTTTCTACATAAAGGAATAGTGGCATCACCAACAACTAGCCAACAGAACTAAGTCGTTTCATACCACCACTAACACAACTTCCTGGTTTCTCCTACGCTGGAGACAAGCCTTAGATTATTCTCAGCTACAGCAGAGTGACAACAGCCTCTATAAGAATTCTATAAGAATTCTTATATTCTATAAGAATCCAGTCCAGAAATTCAGACTACCAGTTGCATCAGTTCTTGGGCAACAGTTCAAAGCTAAGCATGTCACGAATGTCATATTCGGTCAATTAGAAAAATCTTTTTTTTAAAATCCCAGGCTCTCTATCAAATAATAGAGAGACCAGTGCCAATTATCTTCTACGTTTACAAACATATAAACAAAAGGCTAACACCTTTAACACTAGACCTATACTGATGGTACCCCTAGATCACCTGCCATCCCCCCCCAAGGGGAATTTGTTCAATTTTTCACTAAAGAACCATCTTATAGGGATCAATGACTTTTACATGCGAAGGCAAATCCAAAAGCGTTCGGTTTTAAAAATATCAGATTTGCTGAACAAACTCATGATTTATCGAAACCTCTATTCTGTCTCTAGGGGTAACTGCTGCCAACGCACCACAGCAAAGCACCCCTAGTTCCATGCACATTATCTCAATAAAAGACACAGTAACAAAAGGCACAGAAGCAAATTCATCCCAATATTACTGCAGCCAGCCTGCACGACTGAGTCTGCATCTCACCTGCCGCTATATTAGGGCATAATGCTAGTGTCAGTTCTGGTCACAGAGTTATCCAGCTGTTTTAAACTTCCTACAGTATTTGACACTAGTGCCCTGTGGGCAGGTAATGCTTTTGGTCAATTGTATTTTGTACAAAGTATTTTCTTATACTGTCTGTAAAACTCTTCCAAGTGAAATCTCTGTTCTTGGTTCACAGGGGAGCAACTCCGTTTAGACTGCACCCCTCAGAAGCGTATTTGCTGTATCTTCTCAACTCCATAAACCAGCAGCGAGCACTCCAAGGGAAGCCTCACTTCTGTAGATTCTTCTGCTGAAATACAACTAAACAGTAGCAACTTAAACTTTCATTAGCTCTTCTCTTTTTGATCTAAAGTAGTGATTCCGCGTTATAACCGCTCTCCTACAGTACACGCTCCTTCTCACCCTTTCTGATATGCTGCGTATATCTTCTCAGGGGGGGGAAAGCACTGTTTTCCTTCAGTACAATACCTCCCAAACTGGATGAAAATGTCAGATAAAGTCATCGCTGTATCATTTTAATAGAAACACTTCCCTCTGGAAGACAAACTCCATGCCATCACAACTTTTTTTAACTGAAAATTTTAAGCAGAAGCTACCGGCTTGTGGTATTTTTTTTAGCGAAAGACATCATTTGGAGCATAAACTTCTTTCTACCACAAAGTCAGAAAGAAAACATTAGTGCCAAAACAAAGCACGTGGAGGTTTGAGAGAGACAAACATGGACCCCCAAAATGACGTTGCACACCCACAGTGAACTACAGCAGAGATTTCAAAACCTTCTCAACACTACAAAGCTCACTTTTCAATGTACGTATCTGGTTATCTTTGTGACAGCTAAGGCAACCGCCTATAACAAAATACCACTAATGCAATTTGGCAGACAGACATTAAGAGATCAGCACTAGACAGACCTGAAACTTTCACAAAAATTACGAAACTCCATACAAGGAAGTCAGTGAGAAGAGAGATGACTGTGATAGCCAAATTTTCATTCCCAGGCTACTTCGGTAAGATCATACATCATTTTTACCACATAAAATGTTTACACTCATTAACACCTATGCATCATTTTAAAAATTATGCCTCCAGCTGTTATAGTGACATGCATAAAAGATTTTTAGATCTTCTAAACGTGACAGTAATTCCTACAGAACATGGCATCCGTAAGCCCTTTGCAAATTATACTAAACAGGGACATTCGGCAACTGCTAAACACAGCACATGTCACAAAAAATCCTAAAGCTGTGCAAACACACTGTGAACAGCAATGCTGGGAAAGAAGCAAAAGAGAATCCTGTTAAGAATTTGAGATTTTAGTCAAAATCCAGAGGCAGGAAACAGCAACTCAAATAGAAATTAGGAGAGGGAACTGAGTTAGTAGCTCAACTGCTGAGCAAAGTCATCAGTGATGTTTAACTTAGTACACATTCTTGAGTACTAGTTTTACAGCTCCCCAAAAGATCTCCCTGCCCTCCCGCACACCGCTGAACTCCACCATCACAGAGACTGCAAGCAAAGACTTCCAGCTACTAAATTACCATTTTCCACCACACTTTCAACCAGTCTTTGGGTGGTCTTCCACCCAAGCATTGTCCAAGCCTACCCATACTCTTGCTCATTAGATCTGACGAGATCACATCCAGCACAGCTGATAACTGAACAAATCAGGTCACACTGTGGAATGAACATACCGTGTTTCCAATTCCCACTCTATTAGAGACTGGCACCATCTCCAGCTTGGCATTGTTGGGCAGTCTGGCAAATCTCCACTGTAAAGAGAGATCCAACACGCTCCTCTGAAACCTAAGGAAGAACACAGTCCATGAAGACACCAGGAACCATCCTATGCCACCTTCAGATCACTTCAGGGACCGGCAACAATGCCAAGTCCAGGTATTGAGCAAGAGAATTCCCCGTGGGCTGACTAGAAGCCATAGAGTACGAGTCAACAACGCACAACTGGTAATTCAGAAAACGTTCATCAACAAAAAATTATTCTGCATACCATAAAAGCTGCAGTTCGTAGAGGTCACAGATAGAACAGTCAAATATACGTCCCTCCTCAGACTTTAAGAGATAAACAGGAACTGAATACATATTTAACCCCGGTGTTCGCTGTTAAATAAAAAGGTACTTTTTGGTTTTTTACTGCCACTCAGACGAGTAACGTCTGGATTACGACACTGTAGAAGCCTACGCTCAAACCACCAGGTGAGAGGAGTGTCCTACCGGTCTGTGAGCTAGCAGAAGTGTGTGTGTGGGGAGGGACATCTTCGTGGAAGTTACCCAGGATCTCGGCACCTATCCCAAAAGCAAAGGGAACTTGGCAGGGGGAAACCGGGAGAGATTAACTTGAACGAAGTAACTTTCTTGGAGAACGACCCGACCCCTAGCCCGCGGATCCCCCTCTCCCCAGGGCTGGCCGCGAATCATCTCCGCGGGCATTACCACGCCGGACCCACCTAACCGCGGCAAGGACTCAAACGAAGACCGCCCAAGGACCCCGCATCCCTCTCCGACACCCACCCGCGCGCTCCCGACAAGGCCCGGCGGCGCTCGCCGCGGAGCGGGCCTGCCGGACAGCCCTGGGCTGCGCG
>VZTL01052996.1:26205-38019 GCA_013400535.1 Scopus umbretta | reverse complement strand
AAAAAGCACAAAAAACCACAAAACCAAAAACAAACAAAAAAACAAATGAACAAACAAAACAAAGCAAAACAAAAACAAAACAAAAAACAAAACAAAACAAAAAAAGACAGGAGGCAAATTATTGCCACTTGTAGAAGACTCAAAGTACTGGGCTTTAGGTACAGCCAAGGAGAGTCAGGTTTGACCGTAGTGAGTTCTTTCCTAGCAGGAGAGGGGGGAAAGATTGGGTAAGATGCTGAGCTTCCACCGCAGGAGATTTTTCAAGGGAGATTAGATGTGCATCTGTCAAGATCTGGCTTATTTTCTGCAAATCCATGTTAGACCTAAAGATATCTCTGTATTACAGATCGCAGGAGACTAAACTGTAGGCTGCTGGCAGACATCATGGCGATGGTTCCCACAACAGCAGAAGACTGCTTAGGTGATACACACCTAGGTAACCCTAACAGACCATTCTCTGCCATTCCAGGTGATGTGACTGGGGTGAGGTAGAGGGAGGTCATTGTACCTGAACACTTAAACCATGCATACCAGTCAGGCATTAGTTTTCTATACCCAATGTATAGCCACTGATATAGGCTGCTCAAACTCTCCTCTTCCACTGTTACGGTGTCTGGTGCTTCTACAGAAGGTCTACAGCAAAAATAACCTCTAGACAAATGTGTGCATGGGTATGGGAGAGGAAATTCTTCCTGATCCTGAAGACATCTGAAGTCCTGAAACAGAAGAGTTTTTATATCCATCCCCTGCAAGCAGGGCCAGGATTAAGACAGAGTATGTCAGAGTGAGTGCAAATGGAGAATGGGGTTATTCTCCTCAGCCCCATGAAAGACGAGAAGGAAAACACAGACAGCCATTCCAGTTGCAGGAGGGGTCATGATGATCATCCAGCCTGATGCACTGAAGCTGGTTAAAAATGTGCTTTCTCAAGAAGATATCTGCTGCCTGGATTTATTTTTTGATGTTAAATGCACAAGACAGCGACTCCCTGGTTGTTCAGATTAGCTGCATGTTTCATAAAGAATGCAGACTTGAGACATTTTCTCCTAAGTGTTAGCCTGTATAGTCCACGAGTCACACGTCTTTAACTGGCATAATCCAAAATCACTCCTGTGATTGCGCTGGTGAATAATCTGGCCCTGGCTTTTGTGCCTGTCATATGCACATCGAGTTTCTGCTTTGAATAACACAAATGGGAATGAGATTCTGCAACTCGAGGTGATCACTGAATTTTGAAAGTGTTGCCAGAAAAGGTCTTAAAGCTTCAGCTCTTTACTACCCAAACCTCTATTCTGTGTCTTTGGGAAGGATACCTGACATCCTGAATGTCTGTTTTATAAGCGAGATTTGCCTGGGTATAATCCTGTGAACTTGTGTGGCTTTCATGGTAATTAATTTTAATACCAGCACCCCTGTGTATTTGCAAAGCTGTAAAAATATGGTCAGATCAAAAGCATTAGATTTTACCTTTGGATGAATGCTGAAGCCAGCACTTTAGGGAAAAAACGAATGTTGGGTGTGCTCTGTGCAATCTTTGCTCCTTGTATAAGATGCACCATCACTATTGAGTAGGAAAAGGAAGGGCTTCTCCCGTCCAAATTTCACTTCCATGTAAATGGAGTGATTTCAGTTGTTCTCTTGAATGAAGGATGGGGCATGAAGGGTTAANTGCAATGCAATAGCAGCTAGGCTGGCTCATGCTTGTTTTCTGAAATTATGTTTATTTTCCCTGCTCCTTGATAAGGCTGTGGTTCATGCTGGACCCTAGGACTTGCATGGGTTAATGTGCACATTGGAAATGCAACAGTGAGTAGGGCTGGGTTCGAAGCTCTGGGGAGCAACCTGCCCCTTGCAACCTGTTGACTTGTGACTTGCAAAGTGGCAAAACCAGGACTTGCTGAGTCGCAGCATGGCGGCTCAGCAGTTCTGGGTGTGATGACTCAGCAGTTTACAGGGTTGTGTCTCAGCAGTTCTTGAAGTCACGGTCCATGTAGGCCTAGTCCTTGAAGGTGCTGAGTTCTTACTGTGAGTGACCACATCCTCCTGTTCCACTGGTTTACTTCCTTTTCCATGGTTCGCCTTCTTGGGACAGGACTGTGGGAATACAGGACTGGCAGACATCTCCTCCATCACTGCATCCAGGCTCCTGCTTTCTTTAGCAAGCAGACTAATTATTTTTTCATAATTGCTGTTGAAGGTATTATTATCATTTAAGCATGTATGATATATAATTATGCAATAAGGATAATAATGACACTAACAACAGACGCTATAACACTACCTTCTCCCCTCCCACACCCAGGCAAGAGAAATGAGGCAGGTCCTGGATGAAAGAGGAGGGAAAGAACAAATCTGGCTCTCCCCCTTCCTCTGCAGAGTCCTGTGTTGCAGACACCTCAGGCTGAGCTTGGATTTTCAACCCTAAATCCCATTAAGCCCCTGATCCCTCTTGGAGGGAGCAGTGATGACACTGTATCCCAGGGCAGCAGAGCTGCGGCTGGGAGCTTCAGGCCTGGGGTATTAAATCAAAGCTTTCTTGCTGGGTTTAGGTAATCCAAATGGGCACCATTCCCTTTTGTTCACCAACAGGCCTGAGGGGGCCAATGCTCAGTTATTTTACTGGACCGGGAGTACAAAAAGATTTTTAAAAGAGCTAATAATAGCCATATTAATAATATGTTTGGAGTGTATGTCATAAATTAAGGGACTGAATACCTTTGGAGTGGGGCTCTTGCCCCTGTGAAAATTTCTCTGTTGCCTTTCAGAGGATACTATCAGAGGATAGTTTATGTATTTGAAATAAAAATTAAAATACTTCCTGCTAGGAGAGAGGAGTGCAGAAGCCACAAGCATCCCAGCTACTTATCCTTCCCTTTACTGCGGCAATGGGTGTTCATCCGTTAAAACCTCAAATCTCACTTCTGGCTGGGAGGAGGACTTTGAGTCATCCCTGGAGAAAGCCATGTCCATAGCTGCCACCCCCACTTAGCAGGCTTTTTTAGGGCATTTCCAAATGTTACTGGAGCTCCATAAGAAGCCAGGGGCGTTGTGCCTGGATGGACTATTGGTCCTACACGTGGTGGTGGGCTGCACCTCCCAGATGAAGGTTGCCTCAGCAGCTGCATGTCACACATGCCCATTTACATTCAGGCTACTTGGGGAGGACAGATGATGTTAAGCTGAATTTGGGAATGTTTGAAGCTAATGCTCCAGGAAGTTTAGTTGTTCCAAAGATGAGGCTTAGACCCAGGGGGAGATTTAACCTCAGTGTTGGTGGGGAGTGATGTGGGATTGACATTTCAGGCTCCTTTGCACTGGTAGCCAGGCTTGTCATCTTGCAAAAATTTCTTGGGAACTATGATGGGGTATCTGATGGAAGACTGGCATATTCCACATCTCCAAAAATCTTTCCATCCCACAAGATACCCGTAGCCAACACCACTTCCCAACTCCTAATGGATCACTGGGTGGGAGGGTGGTCTGTCCAGACAGCTATACTGCACGTGGGTGTATTTGATGTGCTGCCACCAAGTGCCTTCTGATCAGAAGCCAGCTGGGGATCTATCGAGCAGTTTTGGCTGTTTTCTAAGGCATTATTAACAACAAGTCTGGCTTTTCCTAGAACTGGACCTTGCCTCCAGCTGGACGTGGAAGAAAGCAAAAACACAGGTGACGATGGTGACAAAACAGAAGTTATTTCAGGACAGACTTCCCTGGGAGCAACTTGTCTCTCTGAAGTGTGTAGTTATGGGGGGAGAGAGCTGCTTGTCAGTTGCCAACGCAGCAAAGGCTTGAGCTTGAGTCTTGCCTGGGCTACAGCTAGGCTGGCTGAGAGGATCCATGAGTAAGGCAAAGGTGGAAATCCCCTCAGCATTGCAGCAGAGTTCAGCTTGGAAGGATCTCCAGAGGTCTCCAGTCCGATCCATCAGTGAAAGCAGGGCCAGCTTTGAAGTTACAGCCCCTCTATGTGCTCCCATGAGCATCTGAGTCCATCTCAGTCCAAGTAAGTCGTGTTATCTTTCAAGTAGTAGATGTGTGCAAGCTGTGCACATTTGAAGAGCAATGGGTTTGGGAGTGCTCTAAGGCACAGCTGAGCTGGCCAGTCCCAGCACCATCTCCAGCAGCACTGGCTGTGCATCTGTGAGGAGGTCATCTCTGGGCTGGAGCAGCTGCAGCTGGAAGGGAATAAGTGAGCGCAGCCATTGAGACCACTGCTGACCTCCAGGGACTGCAATTAAACCTCCAACACAGAGAGAAAACATGGAAGGGGAGAAGAGAAGTCAGGTTAACATGCCCAAAGTCCACGAGAGAGTGGGGAATAGGAAAAAAAACAAAGTCTGGAAGTCGTGGACCAGGAATTACCCAGTATGCGAGGTTGCTGCTCCTGTGTGGCATGCTCTGGCCATGCTCTTCTCCATGAGCACTGCCCTGAAGTCCTGCTTCCCCATGCCCAGCTGTGCTTCGACACACAGCTTGATGGCTTCAGTCAGTGGGCCTCCAGTGAAAGAGGTGGCGTTTCTGCTACAGAAATCCCATCTTATGCTCAAAAAGGTTCTTCTTATTGAGGAAGAGGCTAGCAAGGCTGAATAAAGAAAACAGGAGGCGTGGGACAGCATTAGCTGGGGCAGTGCTGGGCTGGGGCTCAGCAGAAGTGGTTTCTGATGCTGGCCAAACATGGGCATGTCACCCTGACCTCCTGTGCCTCAGTTTCTCCATCTACAGAAGTAACCCCCCAGGTGTTATTTCCATGCTGGGATCTTGCGTTTCATGGCATGCAGGACCTCTCAGCTCTCCTGCAGTTCAAAGTATTGTCAGGCCCAGGGCAGCAGAGACAACGGGAGGTTCTACTAAAGCTTGGTGTTGACTTAGAGTTGGCAGTTCAGCTGTCAGATAGAGCTCAGCAGCGATACAGCTGAATAAAGGCATGGACAGGAGTTTCCTCCCATGAGGAACCACTTTGGGCTAGGGGGCAGAGCTAGGGTGTAGCAGGGATGACCAGCGTTCCTGCAAGTTGAGAGGAGAGGATAAGTTTCTGCTGGTCAGTGCTGTGCTGGCTGTCTTGGGGAGGGCAGGTTTGTGCCTCCAGTGCCATTTCCAGCAGAGCCTGCGTGTTTCTTTTCCATAATGGAGACAAACCATTTCAATGCACACATTTTATCAGGCTGTCACCATCTGATCAGAGCAAGAACCATCTCTGCCAGAAGCGTTTCCCTCATCCCTGCATGCTTCTGCTCTTGTCCCTAAATACAAGTGACACCTGGGACTACGTGGGGCTGCTTCAGTCAGAAGAGAAAGTCCCTTCTCCCTGAAATCTGGTAGCATGTTATCAGGTGTGCTGGTAGAAAACCTTCAAAATTGCCAGGAGACTAGAGACGTCAAGCACAGGTCATCTACAGGGATAGAAAATGGTAATATAGGTGGTTAGCAGGCTTTATTTATTTTCTCCTAGCTGTTCACTGGTTTTCTGAAATGTGTATTCTGCCCTGGGAGCACTCAGCAGCGTTCACGCGAGCCCTTTCTGGTAGCTGCGCTCTAAGCATCACGCTAAGCAAACACAGAAATCACCGGTGGTGCTCAGTGACCCTCGCTCCAGCTTGACCTATGGGGCTCAAGATCTCTTTGGTGAAAGTCTGCTATGTGTTAGCAAGTAACTGTTCAAACACAGATGCTGCCTGTGTCAAGGAGGCTTTTTGCTCAGAAAGTACAGACAAATATTGATCCTCTATTGAGCCTGGAGAGCAGGCTGGAGCAGCGCAGTGACGTGTGATAGGAGCTGAAAGAGGTCCCACAGCACAGGAATTGAGGATACTAAAGGGCCTCTTATTTGCTGATTGGGGAAAGCTTGACGTGCGTCTAATCCCCCTGGCCAATGTGGTCACGGGGGTTTAGCTTTAACCAATTTCTAATTAAAAGTGTTTACAGATGAGCGCTTTATTTACCCAGCATTAATTATAAAGGGCTTTACTCTAGCAAGGAGCAAACGAGTTTCCTGTCTGCTGTAGCAAAACCCTTGCTGGGAGCTCGCTTTCCCCAGAAGGTCCATAATAAAGTTATTATAACGACAGTCTTTGTGATGAAATCCTGAGCAGATGGGGGCAGAAGAGGTGGGAGCGTTTCCACCACACGTGCACCCGCTGTCACAGGTTTAGGAGTCCTCTATTTCCATGCTTTCTGCCTGGACACTTGCCAGTCACCATCCAAGGTCTTCTGGGTCCAGAAGTCATTAGTTTAAACCCTGGTGTAATCAGGTATTAAGTTACACATGTGTAAAATGAAAGCAGGAGGATAATGGCTGGTTTAAGATGCTCTCTGTGGTTGGAAAAGGGCTGGGTGTGCAAGGGAGACACGGGAGCATGGCTCTGCAGGTCTGTGTGTGTCCATAATAAACAGCAGTGAGTCTCCCGGAGGCTCAAACTGAGCCAAATGCTAAGTATTTTTTCATTTTTTCCTCCATGCCATATCCATTTTGACAAGATTTCTCAGAAGGAGAAAAGCCAATTGGGAAATTTTCATTGCAGACCAATTGTGACCGTTGGTTCTGGGGGAAAAAAAAAAAAATAAAAAAAAATTAAAGTGTAACATTTAACAAATTATTCCTTTTTTATTATTTTCTATATATTTTATCTGTATTTCTCTACTGTTTTCCTACACATTTTACTGTTTGTTGTAACAGCCTGTAATTCTATACACACTGTAACGAAAAAACTTCCAGAACTGCTGTTCTTGAGAAATTTTGGTTCCTGGGAACACGGGCTCCAAGATGTTGACATTTCCCACACAACTCGCTGTTCTGGCAATTTTAGTGATAGCCGCCATGGTGTGCAGAACTGCTGACAGGGTACGTGGGAATAAAGGATCAGGTGGTAAGAGCCAGCTTCAGCCTCATCTCTCTACAGTGATGTCTGCTGATTTATTAAATAAGGAGTTTTGTCGGACTTTTTGTCCCTTTGTCAGACTTTTTGGTGTGATTTAAAATTCATTCTTTAAGTTGTGAATAAATGATTTCTTTAAAGTTCAAAAGAGAAACTCCAGATACGATAGCCAAGAATTGACACACAGAAAAAAAAAAAGACTAATTCTGTGCATTGCTTGTATAGATCTATATTGAATTCAACTTTTTCAAAAAAAGCTGCCGTGACATAATGCCCAGATAAAAAAATAGTTACTTATTCCCTTGTGAGTGTAGTGTTGTGATTAAGATGGCTTTTCTTTAAAGTACTGAGGAGCGTTCACCTTGAGAGAGAGAGATTCTGGTAGCACGCACATTTTAGGAGCAGTCTGTAAATCAGATATCTTCTGCCTTGCATTTCTTTCATACCCTACATACAATTTTGTTCTTACCATGATCCAGTACACAGCCTTGCAATGGTTATGTTTAAGCCCTTCCAGGCTTACTGCAAAATATCATCCTTTAATAATATGGGAAAAGAAGGGAGGGTCCAGGAGGCATCGTTAAAGAACCTCATAAATCTGTGAATCGCAGATCATTTTGGCTTGCTATACCCCAGCTGCATTTACTACACTGTGGACCAGTTCCTCTCTATGCGTCTCTACCAGGACGGATGCTTTTAGTGACAGTGTCAGCTTGGGGTGAGCGTGTGGCCCTTCCTTGCTTGCACACATCTCCCTGTGTTGCCTGGGCACAGCTGGAGAGAGACGTTGGCCTGTGGTGAGACCTTGCTGCATCTGAGGTGCAGGGCTTTGTCCAGGCTTTACTTTGCTGTGAATTTGCACGAGGCTATGTTACTCAGCTCAGCAGTTCCCCAGTGATCCTCAGCGTAAAGTTGTGTTCTAGGCTGGTGCCCTGTCTGCAATGAATATGCCTGTGAAAGCCCGATTAATGCCAAATTATACTTAAGGGAAATCTTTACCTTCAGCTCTGATATTGTAAATTATTGAATGCTGCAGAGAAAATTACCACACAGTCCTTCTAAAAATACCTACCTCTGTCATAGTCATACAGAGCTTCAAAAGGTTTATTGAGGGGGACTGGGAGATTAATTTCCGTTAAAGATGCAATTTCCGTATTTAAAAAAAAATATAATTTAAATGGTGCTGTAAAAGCTAAGTTAAAAATAAAGGGGAATCGTATGAATTCAGGGCCATGCGCTCACCACAAAACTTGGTAGACTCATACTATTCTAAAGCAAGCAAATGAAGGAGGGATTAGGGTCCGGTGACAGCATGCGAGACCTTTGTTTGCTCCAGTTGTGGTGCAAATGATGCACTTCATGTCTTGAAACCCACCCGAGCCAGCGATCAGCCTGCAAAACCAGATGATGTGCTGGGGCCAAGCAGAGCGGCTCCAGGTGTGATGGGGCAGCGGGCTGCAGGCTCTCCGCCGGCGAGCTGGGCTGCGAGCCCAGCCTTCGGTCTGCTGCAGGATCCTCTCCGGGGTCCTGCGTTGTGTTTGTGTGATGTTAAGTGGTTTAGTGCCTTCTCAGGCATGCCCGGACAGGCTGCCCACGGGCTGCCTGCGGATGGGCTGTGGGAGGTCCTCTGCCTGCCGAGGAAGCCCTTGCACAGGTGGGAAGGGCCCCAGTAGCAAATAGATGTCCCTCACTCCTGACCGTCACTCTGGAGCTGTGCCGTCTGTACAACTACTGCAGGGCCTTAGAAATTACCTGAATTGCAGTGAATTGATCAACAATTTCCAGAGAATTGCTCATTTGGTGAAATGTCTCCCATGAAAAATACCTCCAGTATTCTTGGCAGCAGCAGCCAGGTACCAGTATGGGTTTGAAAGCAGAGTAGTTACCAGTGGGGCCCGAGGTGGGACTGTGCTGAGCACTAATTCAGAACGGCAAGGGAGCTGTTTTGCCTGGCATGTTGTCCTCTGTAGGTACAAACCTCTGTAAGGACAGACCAACAACCAGCTCTCCGTCCCATGCCGAATGCTGGCAGGCTGGGCGCCGGCTTGGTGAGCGAGCTGCCTTTGAGCCTCAGGCTGTGGCGAGCAAGACAGTAAGTGGATGAGAAGAGGTGGTGAGAAGCACCTTTGCTTCAGGGAAGTCATTCCCGTGGTGTTAGCAACGCAGGATGCTTTATTTTCCTCTGCAGTAACCAGGCATCTTGGCTTCTTTATGTGTGAGTGGGGCCTCAAGTCCCCTAGTGAGCAAAAATCCCTAAACTCTAATCCCACATATCTTCGGCTGCTATTTTATATCTTTAATCTGATACGGAGGCCCTGTAGCCCACGTAAGCCTGCGGATCTTAAAGATTTACCCCACCAATTTACAGACTGTAAGTAATGGTATTGTCAGTCCTTTACTACAGGACCTCAGTGAAAAATTGTTCCACATACAGATCCTCTGTATACTCCAAGTGTCGTCTGAGGCTAGCAGGGTTTCCTCAACCTCCCTGCACTGCCTCCCCTCCTCCCTCTTGCTCAGTACATGATTTCATTTAAAATGACGGTGAAAAATATGAAAGAAGATATGCACAGCAAGATGTAAAGCATCTTGATGTAAAGTTACTTACTAAAAGATGTAAAAGCACGCCTGGGGTTAAAAAAAAGAAGACCATCAGGGGCAGGAGAATTCTAACCTGAGAATCGACAAATTCAGTATCTTCAAAATTAGGGGGTAGCTTTGTTAGGCAGGGAGAAGTTTGGATGATGGTCCAAGGTTTTATTAACAGGAACACTCCCTGACGATGGCAGCATTGAGATCTTGGCTCCAACCAAGAACTGGGCTCCTTCGTTCTGCAAAACCAAACTAGAAATTTGAAGAGGTTCATAACGCTTTACATTTTGACAGCACTTCTTCAATTCAGACACCATCTAGGCATTAATAAATGAGACCTCTTGACATCCTTGCTGTGAGTAGAACTGCACGGCAAATGGATTTTTCCAATTTGTTGAGGTTTTGGGAAGCAAGCAAAAGAAATTTTGTTCCATGTTGGAACAAAAAAAGCAGAATTGTTTTGGGTCATTTGAAACATTTTCAATATATTCAAAGCACTTCATTCAGATTTCAACCCCTTATAATTTAATAGAAAGTAGAGTCTATTTTAAAGAAAGTAATTTTGCAGGAAGAAACTAAACTTAGTTTAGTGGAAGTATGGAAACAGACCATTTGAATCTTAAAAAAATATTTCCCTGAATTTTTCCGGTAAAGAAATATTTTCATAATGACTATGATTTTATTTTTAACCTGTTTAATTAAGACAAGTTTTTCTAAAAAACTTGGACATCCAGTTGATACCTTGTGTCAGCTCTGTCCGTTTCTTGTCTTCCCAGGTTGTTCTCCTTCTTACCAGATTTAAGTCACAACTGTGGCTAAGTTTAATCCCTTGGTTTTCTTTTTTTTTTTTCCCAGGGAAACATCCTCCATAGCCACCACAATTAAGAGAATCTCCTTAGATATCCCTTTTCCCAAGGGACAGCTTCAGGCGTTGGCCTGTGACTGTTAAAATACCCTTGTTGGCTTCAGAATATTTTATGATGAAAGTTTAATAAAAACTGATGCATTTCCATGGAAATTTTCCAATTTTAACAAATTGGTATTTTCTAACAAAGAACGCTTTGTTAAAAACATTCCTGTCCAGTTTTCCTGCCTCCTACCTCAATTAGGTCTTTAAAAAACACAGACACAAACAACACATGTATAACTGGATAACAGCATTTCAGTAGTCTAGTAAGGGGATGAAAATCTGAAAAACATTAGGAGAAAACAGGGAGATCGCTATTATTTTTGAAGGAGGTGGAGGGACACATTCAGAACTGCGCAGCCCCGAAGATACAAGAGCCGCACTTCTCCATGTGCGCATTTCTGTGCGGGCTGCCACATTCAATCAGAGAAATCACCCAGGTCGATGAAATTTATGAAGTTGCCCGGTGATGGGTCTGCACTGTAAATAACGGCAAATTAGCTGGCAGTATGTTAGCACATATTTCACTTGTGTCACGGTGTAATAATGAACCTTGTATCAAAGTCTGCAACACCATCTGAGTTTTATATGCCCCATTTCCTACATGTTTTGAACAGTGGAACCAATTTATAACGTAATGATTTTTCCATACATAATTTCTTTCTTATGATTTCCATAACTTGGAGTTTTTACTATGACTAGGGCTGAAGGCAGCCTCGTAAAGGATATGAAAAGAGGGCTGGCTAAAGTGTCTCATAAAAAAATAGCTCAAGCGATTTGCTAGTGACTCTCTATGGGTTTGCTTGTGCCTTGACTTTTGGACCATGCCAGGAACCAGCAACCTGCGTTTCCAACCGCCTTCGCACCACGCAGCCTTTCACACCAGGCGCGCAGCGTCGCTGTTTGCTGGCGGGTGTCGGGAAGGCGGGGATCGGCGGGCCAAGAGGAAGGGGGAAGCCTGGCTACCTCTGCTCATTCACTGTCCAACAGGGAGGAATAGAAATTTACTCCTGGTTCAAGCCAATCTGAGGACGCGTTGATGAACTGGTTAGAGAAGCTCAGCGCGGAGCCAGAAGTGCGAGTACGTGCCCTGGTCTCAAGCTGGACTCTGTCTCCCGTCAAAGATAAAAATAAGCTGTATAAAGCAGCTGAGTATTAAAAGAGGGTTGGATATGTTGTTTGCCATGTCGCTTCGCTCAGTAGTGTTAATACAGGAGCCAGATTGTCTTAATCGTGCTGGACAGCTGGATGGGGCATGTGGGGAGCATACCTGCTCCAGGGGAGCAAACTGTTTTCTCTGTTTGGCATCACTTGGTGAGCATCTTGGAGTCAGTGGATACAAACGTATCATTTTTAGGCAGGTGAGGCAATTTAGCTGTTAAAGCTCACCTGGTGGTCAAAGGGCATCCTATAGCAAAAAAAAAAAAAAAAAAAAAAAAAAAA
>VZTL01052996.1:0-26170 GCA_013400535.1 Scopus umbretta | reverse complement strand
CAGAAAAGAGAAGGAAAACCCCAAATATTTGTTTCAGCCGTTTCAAGACAAAGTCCTTCCAGTTTTTGCTTCTAGTTGGAAATTAGTAATTTAGGAAGAGTTTTAATTTAAGCAAGGTTAGAAAAGGAGAAGTTGCAACATTGAAGTACTTAGTTTTAGAACAAAAAGTGTCATTTGACCCAAGTGAAAATTTTGCTTATGTTTTAATTTCAGTGAGGCTCCCCCATAAATCTCCTCCAAAGCCAGCCTAGGTTGAACCAAAATGCTCTTTCATTTCCACCCGTTTCCACCAGCAAACTGAAAAAACAGTGCATTACCTATGAATCAAAGTATCTTCTGCTGCTGGTCCTGAGATGATGCAATATATCCACCATCCTTGCACACTACTGTGCTGAAGGGCATCTCTGGGCCCTATACATCAGGACTTTTCATGAAACATTGCAAGTGAGCTGCCTTACCCCAACTTGCTGTCCTTTCTTCCTAGACTCCAATGCCATACACAGTATGACAAAATCCCTGCAAAAGCAGCCCCTCAATCAAAGCCACTCCCAAATTATCATTTTGCTTTGAGAACATGGTCCTGCCTCTGTCAAAGCCCTAACCTTCAGCAATACCAAAGGAAACTTCTTAGAGATACGTGCTTGCTTTTTCCACCCTGAGAAGAGGTTAGTTAGAAGCAGGTGCTTGGTTAGCTGATGCAGGTCTTTTACCTGGTGCCTCCATCCTTGTGGAGGAGCATGCTGAGGGATAAAGTGGAAGCAGGGAGAGGCAGGTGGGGAATAGGGAACACCTGGCCTAAGAAACACCAGTTTCATAAATCTGTGACATTAAATCCTTTCTGCAGGATCACTTCCACCATGGGCCCAAGGTCAGCTTGAGAGTTTACTTTTTTCCTCCTTTTCTTTCTTTATTTGATAAATTTCCATACATACAATTAAGCTGGAAAAAAAAAAAATAAATTGAGGGGCACCATTTATTTCTCTGTACAACTCCCCAAGTCCTGGTATACATCAAAAGTGTATCCTGCCAGTACAGCAATCTAATCTTGTCACAGGCAGAAGTTAAGAAACTGTCCATTAGATAATGCAGGTCTTTCCCACACTAACAGGCATCGCAGAAAACAAAATAACTGGGTGGTGGACAGGAACATGTAAATACTGCTTCCTATCACTTTCCTCATTTTAAATTTCCAAAGTTTCCTTTTGGAAGAGGGTAGACCTTTATCCAGGTTATGGCTGTCAGGTTGCTTATTCAATTAGGGAGAAATTACATGTTGATAGGAACCAGGTTTTGGGTATGGATGTGGTTGCACAGTGATGGTGATCTGCTCTGGAAGCCACTGGAGCTTCAGTTCTGCCCAAGTGGGTCTGAAGCCCCTATAGACCCTGTGCAATGGGCAAGTAAAAGCAAAACTGCCTTAGAGAAAATACAGGATCTTAAGCAATCTCTGCTGTGTTTAGAAATTAATGTGGACAGGCGCAGCTGTATGAACCAGGCATTCCTCCAAATCAATACATCTGCCATATACCAATGACATCCTTTTCCTAGAAATGTATTGCTTTTAACCCAGAGAAAATAGTATTGTGAGTTCACATCACGTGACTTTTGTCTCAGCTGGATAAATAGCATGAGTCACTTTCCCCTTTCAAAGCCGCTCAGCTCCAAAGACCCATTTAATCTGATGTTATAAGTTAATAAATCACTTACAATAATCAAGCATTAGCTCCATGTGCCAGCAGAGCACTGGGGAAGGCAAATGGGTTGGTGCAGTCCTGTGTGTTACGGACCTTTTTTGCACCAGCACTATCTTTCGCAGGGTGCCTGGAGCCCAGCGCTGCCGTGTTTGCTGGAGTTAAGATGTGATCATTTGTAAGTTGATGACTGGCTGCAAAGTGAGGGTGTATCCTCCTGGAGATCAGCAATAGCTGTGGCTGTTTGCAGGGTGAAAAACAGGTCCCTGAGTGTGCTGAAGGGTGGAAAGCCCTGGGCTCAAGTGTTTGCTGGTCACAGAGTTGCCTGGAAGCCTTGCTGTAGCTTAGGCTTAAAGGTGGGAAGAAAGGGGGTTGTATCTCACCTGACTTCAGCCATTTAGGAGCTAATACTGTTGAAATGACTTTCTCAGTGGGCAGTGAAAAGGAGGAGACGCATTTAGTCCACATACCTAAGAGACGTTGAGGGTGTGTTTGCTTTTTGCTGAACAGAGGTGGAGCCTGGATAACAAATCCCGTGTGCCCATGTTGTGTTTATGCAGACGCAAGCTGGGGTTGTCTACCCATGATTCAAAACCGCTCCTACCTGGCAGCGTAGGTGTGCTCAGGAATTGGCTGTGTGGCTTTATGTATTTCATAGCTATCTCAGTCTGAAGTCAAGATGCATTTGCAGAGCCACTCTGAAGCTCTGTAGTACACAGCCAGATTTATTTGGGTGTCTGAGCTGCTATGATCTGCAGATTTGCCTTCTATATTTTAGAGAAAATGGTGTGAATATGTCTTTCACAGGCAAGCCACGCATACCTTGAGCACTGATTGTAGCAAACCACCTCAGTGTCAAACATGACTTGACCATCAGTGGCTCTTTGCCTTCTCTTATCCTGCAGTTGCTGTGTCTTTGGCCACAGGTGTTTGAAAGTGAGCATAACCTGGCCTTGAGGTCTACCTTCTCCGTTAATATGATGGTCTGTACTGGTTAGCATTGGGCAACTGATTATTTGTTTTTCAGAAATGCTGAGCACCCTGCTTCGCTCTCAAGTCTCTGAAGACTCAAAGCTGTAACTGGCCACAGTGGCTTGTGCCTCTGGATTGGTGTCTGCCTCTTTCCTCCAGCCCCAAAAGCTGTGGGTGCAAAACTGTAGGTCACTTTTCTGTCCCCAAACTTTTCCCTTGATATCATAACCTCCTCGCTCCTACCCCATGCTCTTTGGCTTGATGTGAACAGAGATTTATACACAGGAAGTGGAGAATATGACATTTTGTTTGTGCCTCTGTGTATGTGTAATATCTTTAATATGAAACTAGTTGCCACTTAATTATACAGGCTAAAGACCTCCATTCAGTATGCTGTATGCAATTTATGAGTCTCGGGTCTCCCAGACACGCATTACAGCTGTGTGGCAACACCCAGGTGACTAACATTCCTTTTTAATTTAATTTCCTTACATAAATAGGTTCATTAAGGTTCAGTTATTTGGGCAGAGAAAATTCTATTTGAATAGGTCAGGCTAAGCCATTGAATTTTGGACCCTGCTACTGTTACAGCTGAGAGCAGCACCAGACCTCAGCATCACCCTCCTGTTGAACAGTTTGCTTTCACCTTTAGACTGGGAATCAATCCAGTGAAGATGATGGACATATTTCAGAGTTAATTCAATGTGCAAGGTAGGATTGGAGCTTTTATGGGAGCAATACTAAAAAGGATGTTTTCAGGTTGAGATCAACCCTTTTGCTGGGATTTCCAATTTGTTAATTTCTATCTCTTTGATAACAAGAGGTTCCCTTGCTTGCTAAGTCGGTTCACACAGAACCTAGAGAATTGATTCCCATCTTTGAGCCTCTAGTTTTACATCTGGAAACAAATGGAAATCAATGAGATGTTGCTGAACACTTTGGGAAGCTGCTGATGGTCACCTCTAGGCACTGCTGTGCTGCTCTCTGTAAGCGTAGGGTGTAGATCTTAGGGCTCATGGGACTCAGGTCCTAAGCTTCAGGCAGTGAAGGGGAAGGAGAAGCACTGGAAAAGGGCTGAACAGGGACGTATCTTTTCATTCCTTGCAGCCAGATTTGCAATACTTACATTGCATAGCTGCTGTCAAAATATCTGCTCGGTCTGCAAAGGCAGATTAGACCAAAATTCCTAACTGATCATGGAAAAATTATCTTCAGGCTCTTATATTAGGGACTTTTTCCCTGATACCACATTAACTTACCCCTTTCACATGAGCAGAGATACAGTTCATGTATCAAATTAACGTGAAGATCACTTTCTGAGGTAGCCAAGATTTTTTCATCCCCCAGAAATGCCACCACACTGCAAGCCTTCAGGCTTCCCACTCCTGCCAAAATTGCAAAACATTGCCAGAAAGGTGAATATTGGTGATGGCTTTAGCATTTCCAGGCTACGTCCACAAGATTGTACTGTTAAAAGTATATTCTGGGAACGTGGGAAAATGCGAGGAAAGTTGGACATTTGCATAGCTCTGCTCACTTACATGACATTGCGTAAATGTTTGTAAGTGGTATAAACATTCTTTTGTCCAGGATATAAGCCAAATCCTAACTGTCTACAGGTAGGACAGAGCACTCTCAGTAGACACACTGTTATAGCATTATCTATTACGTAAAAGCATCTGATTTTTATTACTCTCCAAGATAGGATATCGGGCTCACAGGACTATTGCCCTGAATGTGTGTGCAAAGCATAGCAATGGATGTTTCTTAAGACGCTGGCCAAGTGTAAATCTTACAAAACCCTTTCGAGATGGGTGGTCTTGCTTGTTGAACACAGGCTTTTGCTTTTCAGCAGGGAAAGGGTTGAGTGATGATTATCTCTCACTTTTTCCCATTCCGTTTCTTTTTGTGATAAATAAAACAAGCCTTGCTTGAAGTGATTGCTTTTTAATGATGCATGTCAGACACGAAAGCAGTATCGCTCCTGTTTGAAAAGGGCATGTAATGTAACAAGCTGGCTGAGTTTCATTCCCAAATCACCACCGTTCCCTCTATCAGCATAGAAATAAATGAGTTCTCGTTGCCTGCGGAGGCTGGGGGGGACCTAGGGGGTCCTTACCTTGCCTGGATATTACCTCCTTGTTCTCTGTGGGGGAAAACCGATATAAAATAGCAGACCCCTCAATATTTTTTTTCTGATTGCCAGACGACCTCCAAGTAGAAAATATGTGTGATCCCTGAATACCTGTCCAAGGAATTACATTTCTGGGAGGCTCGTAACACCATTAGTAACTGTGCTAGCTCCCCATGGGGTCCCAGCTCTCGTTTGGGTATTACTGACCTAAAGAATAGGTTGAGCAGTTTGGAGAGAAAAATCTTAGAAGCAGCTGAGCCTGTGGAGAAACCTTGAGTAGGTCTTTCATGTTGCCTGATGGCTGTTCACGTGGACACCAGTGACTGAGAGCTTGTTACTACTTGTTGATATCGCCAGTCCATGGCAAGTGCAGATTAAAGTAAGTTTAAACCACTATGGAGGACTATGAAATGCCACAACGAAAAGGAGGTGGGGAAGGCTACCTGGGGAGGTTAATACCAGGTATGGATGGTGAGCATATTAGTTTTTTTTTTTCCTCTGTAATTACCCTCTATTACAGGTGGAAGATAAGACCAGGCTTGACTTGAACCATGAGCTATTTTCAGCCTGGAGAAGAAAAGGCTCCAGGGAGACCTTACTGCAGCCTTTCAATACTTAAAGGGGGCTTTTAAGAATGACGGGAACAGACTTTTTAGTAGGGCCTGTTGCGATAGGACAAGGGGTAATGGTTTTAAGCTAAAAGAGGGTAGACTTAGACTGGATATAAGGAAGAAATTTTTTACGATGAGGGTGGTGAAACACTGGAACAAGTTGCCCAGGGAGGTGGTGGATGCCCCATCCCTGGAAACATTCAAGACCAGGTTGGACGAGGCTCTGCGCAACCTCATGTATTTGAAGATGTCCCTGCTCATTGCAGGGGGATTCAGCTAGATGACCTTTAAAGGTCCCTTCAACCCAAACTATTCCATGATTGTACGATTCTATTTGCAGAGCAGGTGATGGAAGACACCAAGTCAAAGAGACAGAAATGTAGTGGCTCTACCCCTTCGTCCTTTGCATTCAGTACACAGCCTCCCAGAAACTAGGATGCTTTCCAATGCATTATCCAGTCCAATTTGAAATGACCCGAGCAGTGAACCAGCACTTCCCCTGGCAGCTTGTTAGGATGTTTTCTTCTCCTATCCAACTCATATTTCCCATTTCTTTATTTCAGCTCATTACTTCCTTTTGCCTGGCTGAGGGCAGATGTGCTTTACCACTAAACAGCCCACAGCAATCATGACTTCAGTCATGTACCATTAATCCCTGGAGCGCAGCATTACTTGTTCACCCTGCTGCATGCTCCAGGAGAGAGTGAATGATTGACACTGGTCATAAATGCTTATAGTGTTAATTCTTTAATGTCTTGCTAATTTTAATTTATTCTGTTAATGTTGGGAGGGGTGTGTAACAGATGCTGGACAGAATATTGCCCCTTGTCCACTGCTTATCACTGCTGGAAACATGCCTCTCCTATCATAGTTTGCACAGCCCCAAGGCATGGAACAAAAAATTAAGGCTGTTTTCGTATAAATAAACACCAAACTGCACAGAGTTCTGCATCTTTGGTGGCCAAGAAAAGGGATCTGTGTGCTGGAATCTGCTCTGTGAAGTAGGCATAACCTTTCTCATGCCCCTTATTATATGCGAGGGTTTTGCCTGGCTACTTAAACCCAACCTCATTTTTAGAATGCCTTTATGCACTGAAACCCTTTCACGTTTCAGACTCAGCCTTTGCCAACCACTTAGACAGGTGGAGCATGTTAAGGCCATGAGCTGCATTACATGAGATGGTGCTTGTACTCTTTGTTGCTCTGCTGGAATGTGCTCTGAATTCCCCCAAAGAAGGTGGCTATGTTGGATTCATCTGCTCCCTCAAAATAAATCAAACGCTGATTGCACAAAACCACCTTTTTGGTTCACATATGGTGTCTTTTACAGAGAGAGTAGATTGGGCTGTGTAGTTCAGTTGAAGATTGAGATACAGTTGATGAAATGGTGGAAGCTGGAGTGATCCCATCCCAACTTTCAGCTTGGATTCATATCCCTCTGGGTCTGGCTGCGTTGTTGGTCACAGCATTTCTTAGCAGACCGCTGTGACACTGAATTCTCATGTTCATGGTTGTCTATGCCGCACTTCTTGGGTTGATCTCGTTAGCATTGCACTCGAGACCTAGATTTCAGCAGACTTCAAGCCCTATCAAAACCACCAAACTTTTGCCAGTGTTTTGAATGAAGACGGTAGAGTTGAGGGTGTTTCCAGTGTGGGCAGTGATTAGCACAAACTTCATGATGGTTTGAGCTGAAATTTGTTCATATTGATGGGATGCTCAGGAAGACAAGCACCCCTTACATGAGTAGGGATTGCTCTCTGACAGGTTCACAGAGATGAAAACACAAATGAGTTCATGCCTGGCAAGCTGGATAAAGAAATAATTTCTCCCGTCTCTTATTTTTGCTTCCAATTTACAACTAATTGTAGATTTCCTTTGTATTTTTAAAAATACCCATTTTTAGACTAATTGCAGACAATAAATCAAACCCTAAAGTAAGCGAGAACAGCTGACTGTCAGCAGTTGCAAGGCGGAGGAGATGTGACAGCAAACTGGCCTGTCTATCCAAAATTTTAAAAAATATTTGAAAGTGGTGGGATGCAATGAGAGATTAATTCCATGGGTCACCCTGTACTTTTCTTTCCCTTTGAACAGCATCTTGCAAGTGCCGGGGGTAAATAAGAGACAGTCAGGAAAAGAAAGACACACTGGGTAATGCTGACTTGTAACTAATGGGGCTGCGCAATTTTGGGAGATTGATTACCTGGGTGCTCCGACAAAATCTGAATATGGCTCTGATATAATCAGAGAGGATGATGGAGCTGTTTGCATCATAATATCCCTTACATTGTGGCTACTGATGAACCCAGCAGAATCCAGTGGAAATCTTCTGTTCTTGAGCCCAGGTGGCAGTAAATTGTACTTAGTAAAGCATGCAAGCCAGATTCTTACAAACCCGAGGGGAAAGCCATGAAATATTCATGAAGTCTTTCTTATGAAAGAGGCCTATTCATATATATATATAGAAAAATATATATATGTGCACACTTTTGAAATCTATTCAAACCAAATAAGACTTTCTTAGTCACCTTGCGAAAAATAGGAAAGCAGATGACTTTGGTTCTACCTCTATTATACAGTCATCAGGAGACTGAAATAGCTCTGGAAAAGGAGCCTCTGGTGCTCTGCCGCCTTCTAAGATGTGTGCCTTTCTTCTGGCTCTGCTGGCGCTCTCAGCAGAGCAGCTGCTCTGGGGGAAATCATGTGCTGCCACCTTGATATAGTAAATGAATCAACCTTTATAATTTATCACCCTCTTTGCAAAAATAATGCATAAATGTTCGAATGTATTAAGGGATGAAACTTTTGAATGGCAATGTTGATGATACAGTGGAGGCCAGGTTGCGACTATGCACTCGCTGCTGGCATTCCTGCCCTCTCCAACTGCACCACGGGAGCATCATTCCTGTCTCATCCTGCCATGCCCGCACTGGGGCTGTGCTGTCAATCAGGCTGATGATTCCTGAAGCATGGCTGTGCCAGTGCGACTGGGAAACCCTAATAGAAAATGTGTCCCTAGGTAGAGTGCCAAAGCCATGCAGAAACCCTGTTCCTTTGCCGGGAGCTTAAATACAGAGACAGCCGTCTTCTGTGCTTACATTGCTTATACTTTATCCATCAATAAATGCTCCAATTTTTTCACCATTGCTAAAGTCCCTTTTGAAAACAAGAAAGAAAAAGAAGGGGGAGAGAGGAGACTGTAAATAATTACCAGAAGATTATTTTAGGAGTTTTGCTTGATGCCTGAAAATAAGTAGCTCTAAATCAGACTCTCACTTGCCTTTTAAAGCAAAGTCATCTGATTTAGGAAGGAACCTTTTATTCTTACCCTTATAAAAACATGGAGAATGTTTATGGTAACATTTCCCAAAGTAGCCTCAGCATTTTCTTTTCTGGGAAATTTGTAAGCAAAATTTGCCAAATGCTCTCCGTATATTATGACAATGACAGAAATATAACATTAGGAAGTGAAATTGCTGGTGACATTGCTTTAATAGGCAAGAAACCGCTGATTTTGTTTCTGTTTGATTCTGGTGAGGAATGCTGTCCTGCTCCCTTTCTTTGCTCCCAAAATGTCAGGTACCAGAATAACCAAAGGCTTGCAAGATGGAAGGTATTCTAAACATGCATATCAACATTTTCCTATTTGATCGCAAGCTTAAGGGTATCTTTTCCCTATTTGGCATTATTCTAGACTGGAATCGGTTGGCACAGTTTACCCTTTGGACTTTTGTCAGTGGTGGGAAACCCTGCATGGGGGAGAAGAAAGAAGGAGCTTCTGCTCAGAGTAGCTGTGCTTGGTAGGGCAATTTGCCACAGCTCCACTTAGCTGAAGTTCTTTTTAATCTTTTAGGTTTCTTTCTGGTCCCCATCTTTCTAGACCTCAGCTGGTAAATACTCGTGGGGTTGTTTTAACATGTGCTAGCCAGAGATATGCCAACTTGCTATCTAATTAGTAGATAGTAAATTCTGCAGGAAGAGACTGCTTCTCACTGCGGTTGAGGAAAGTTAGCATAGTATTTTTAGTTCCCATGGGAATTACCCTGCTCGTTGCAGTTAGATGTCTGGTCTAAGCCAGTCATTTGGTTTCCCTCTGTAATCCATGGACACAGAGAGGCACCTGGAGCAGAAAGCTCACTCCTGCAGTGCAAGGATGGGCAGAGCTGACAGCTGGGGTCTCTCCTGGCTCGGGTTAGCTGTGTCAAATCCCACAGCTAATTTCAGATCGTGCTGTCACAGGTTGTGGGGTTCATGCTTTTATCTCATCTTTGGGAGAATGTTCCCTGAATGGTGATGTCAGGTGAGGCTTGGTGGGGCTGTGAAGGTCTGGTAGGCAGAGGGTATCCTGGTGATGAGTGCCTTCCCGGGTCAGGAAGCCAGTGCACAAATACGTGGTGGAGCCTTTTACCAGTCCTGGTTGCAGTTACCTTGTTGTGCCAAGAGCTGCCCTGCTCTGGCTGGTGGTGGTGACTGTCCTCATACACGTGGTGGCTGAGGCTGCACTTGTGACCTAGAGTTTGAAAGCTCAGCCCTTCACACCTGTAGCTGTAGCAAAGGTAAAAAGATGGAGTAAGTACAATGGGTGTTCCTGCCCCAAATCTGAAAGTGTTTTAGTTTAGGCAGGATTATGTAGTTTCAAGAAATCCAAAATTCTTGTTTCCAGTGTTTCAAAAATGCACACCCCCCTCAAAGCAAAGCCAAACCCTACCAAAACTCTGTCAAATGAAGATGTTTTCCACACGGTTTCCATTTCAGTGGGAGACAATCTGTTCCTTCTTACTTTCTGTTGTTGCTGGATAAAAAGGGTTTTGAATGAAGAATATGAAGCTCCTATAGGGTAGGTGTGTGTAGTCTGACTTGGATGCTGTTCTGTGTCTACACAGAATTGGAGGAGAGCAGGATCAGGGAAGTGCATAGCAAACTGAATTTGCAAGTAAATTCCTTGCCTCACCAGATGGGATCAGGGTGTTAAGGATCACACCTGATGTGGCTTCAGATGTGAATTTCTTTGTGCACCTTCTCATTAGCTGCCAGCAGGTACTTAGGCAGGGCTCTCAATGGTCACAGTGATTTCCTTTCCCTCCCCAGGTATTCTTCCACACACATTCCAGTCTGCAGGGTTAATATCTTCATCGTGTTTTATCTATGGCCAAATTTGGCAGCCAAACATTCACTCTCACCTATTTCTTCATTTGTTTCACATGCACTCCTTTTACAGAGAAAATATCACTGGCAAAAACAGTGTCTGACATCACTGTGCCTGGGGTCTGTTTATTTATGCTTTCATCACCTAGTAAGTATCTAGGACAAACAATATTGAACTGGAAGATGCGTACATACCTTTCATAACCTCTTCATTTTGTTTAAATGCCCCAGCCTTGGGCTGTATTTAACATGAAGCTCTGGGAACTGCATTCATAAACCAGATACTCAGCTGTAGTAAGTTACTGTAGCTCCATTACAGTCAGCAATACTAGGCTGATTTATAGTAGCTGACCTGTGCAGGAGCCAAGGAGAACATATATAAATGGCAGACATACCAATAACTAAATTAAGCATGGGAAAATACAGGCTGGCTCCTTGGAAAATACTCCTAACCAGGTCCATAAGTGCCTGGAACAGGTACCCAAGCAAAGTGTTGGAAAGTTTGTGTTTTGTGCGTGTTGCAATATGGCAGGGATGGAGCATTTGGAGAGTAAGGAACTACCCAGAAATATATTAACCAGATGCTGCACATGCCTGGGTAGAGAGCATGGTAATAAAATGACTTCACTCCTGAGAGAAATGCTCTGATTGAAACCTGGCCAGTTCACAGGTATTTCTGTACTGAGTCACAGCATTTGCTGTATGCACCTCCTGACACTGCCCAACAGAGCAGATGACAACATAAATATGAGATAAAAATTACCAAACCAAGTCTGGGCAAGGATCTGGCTAGTTCAGCATCCAGTGGCCAGAAGCACATTTATAGGCGGATACTCAGACATTGTTCCCATCCCCACTTACCTGCTGATGGTGTGCAGCTCACCTCAGATGAAGGCCATGCTTGTATTAAATATCACTTGATAGCTTTTTACCTAAGGACTAAGAGTTAAGACATCTATTTGCTCAGCCTCGCAGTCCTCCCAGGTACTGTGCTTTGCCACTGCATTGTGGTGGTGTGCTGAGCTGTCCGTGCAATTCACGTCCACGTGTGGTTGCAGCCCTCTGATACATCGCACAGTTCAGCTTTCATTCCTTGGGATGAGGTAAGGGCAAACCTGTTTTGTCCATCTTATATGATGTCATCCACAGTCCCCTCAGGCTGGTGCAGTTTATTCTGTTGTTTGAAATTCATACAAACTCAGAAGTCACTTCTGCTGAACTTTGTATGTTGTATTCCAACACCCCTCACATGGATGTTGGAACTGAATCCAGAAAAAGGCATGAGGATGCCTGAAGGCAATTAATTTGAGAAGTGAGGGAGCAAGCTGTATCCCTGTCCTGAGGCTGGACCTGGCCTCCATGCCCTGTGAGTAAGATCCATGCTAGTCTTTCTCACAGAGGTGATTTTCACTATGGGCTCCATAGTCCTGGAGAATATTCTGCAGCATTGGCTTGGCTCCGAGCAGTTCTTGCCTGGGCTCTGCCTCATGCCAGACAGTGATTATTTCCATCAGGACCTTTGCTGTAGTTGCTGCCTCGCTGCATGTTTAAACCATTCGGTGCGTGGGTTCTCTTATGTGTCATCATCCATCTTCCCAAGAGGTTTTTCTCATATCGGTCACCTTGTGCAGCTGATCTGTGTCCCAGGAGTGCTGCCAGAGTCTCTTGCTGCCTCATCACAACCTCCCAAGGTTTCTTGAAAGAGCATAGCTTCTTTGGTTTCAGTGTTATACACAGCTGAGCTCTTACAAGGAGGACCTGGGGCTTGTTCAGCATTTTTCACTAAAGTGCCTTCCAATGCCTAGACATGATGTAGAGCTCCTTCAAAGGTCTGAGCCCTTAATGGTGCCCATCACATACTCTGTTTTACAAGCCACCAGAAATCAGCCTGAAGAGTAGCATGTACATAACTTGAGCCCTCAGGCTGCTCTGCAATTAGTAAATAAGGCTAACCAGTAATACCATGCAGAGGTGTTTCGTCTGGCCTTGTTCTTCGCCAGTGTGGGTTGTTCCAGGGGGCACACCATTTTTCATTCCTGCTCTCAGCCAGGCAGCATGCAGTCGAGTTCTGTAATAACAAACAGTGAAAAAGGACTGGGCTTTGTGAGCTTTAGGAAGTAAGGCAGAGAATAAAACATGGTCCATTAACCTGCCAGAAAAGATACATGGAAGACATAAGAATGACTCCTAAACCACTCTACTAGAACATGAGAACTTTTTTTCCTAAACTGATTTCCTTATGAATTATTTTTTTACTGCATAATAACTACCAAGAAGAGTATGTTTTAGTTATTCACACTGACCTTTTAAACTTCCAAGAGAACTGCAT
Organism: Scopus umbretta; assembly: GCA_013400535.1. Lineage (NCBI taxonomy): Eukaryota > Metazoa > Chordata > Aves > Pelecaniformes > Scopidae > Scopus > Scopus umbretta. The sequence continues at coordinate 13,285 of VZTL01052996.1, read as the reverse complement.
ATTTTCTGAGGCCTCATGTAGTGCCTATTAATAATTATGCACTCCCACTGAGCTCCATTGATTAGTTTGGGTCCTATTTCACACTGTAAAATGAAAAAAAAAAATCCCTAGTGTTTGTGTATGTTTTTTCTTTTTATGTTCAGCTCTCCTCTGCTATAGATCAAGTTTTGCTGTTAGCACAGGTTTCGGCCCATATTGATGTGTTGCTGTGCTATGGGCTCCAAAAACCAGGGAAAAAGCAAGATCAGATGGCAGGAAAAGGGAGAAAAGGTGCGACCTATGATATAGCAGCAACAAGAGTTCAGTTGGTATGATAAGGGGCAATGGGAGCGACAAGACTGTGCATTAGTATGCTACAGCCCCACTCATGACTACGCTTTCATTTCTGCTAGCAAACATTTCTTTGTGAATAAATCTACTTTCTTGGCAATGCTGTGTTAGTGCTTTAGTTTCATTAAAGAGCCTGGAAACACCCCAGTGGTTCAGGCTGAGATATATAATACTGCTAACACAGATTTGTTTCATAACCCACAAACTATTAAAAATATTAGTGTCCTCCTGGGAGTTGCCTTTCAAGATTCCCTTTCTCTTTCTCTCTCACTTTCAGAGCTGGGCTAAGACAGCCAGCAATAATGCAAAGCAAGCTCAATTTATTCAGCTAAAAAAATAGATAACACAGTATTTTACTACTTCTGAGCACTTTCTTCATCTGAATGTTGCTTTGTGTTCCACTTCTTATCCAATGTAAACAGCCATAAAGGAGAGTTGCTGAGACAACATGTGGACATTTCAAAAGGCAGACTTTACCCGCCCAAAGGGAGATGACTTTTTGTTGGGAGTGAATTTAGTCTGAGACTTTGTAATGGGATATGTTGGTCCCTTCAAGACTGAGCAGGGAGCTCCAAGTCCTTTCAGGACTGAACAAATCTCTGTGTGTGTTGGGGGTCTTTATTCCACCCATCTGACAATGAAAATAATAACTGAAAGAAAAGTTAACAGTCCCTGGAGGAAACTCGAGCGGTGAGTATGTCGGACGTCCATGGTGAGGGCTTTGGGAGGTAGCAGGAGCAGAGGTCTCCTGGGAGCTGCAGCTGATGGAGCTGTTGCGACCTGTGGATCTGAGGGCAAGGATGGGAGGCTGGCTCCAAAACACCTTCTCCTGTTATCCAAGGTTGGTCAGGGAGACAGAGGTGCCGGCAGTTTCTTCTTTGTGGGGAGATGTCTACCAGCTTGTGTTTTTTGGTGCCACAGCTGTGTGTGGGAAGGAGTCTGGGAAGCCAATGGGGACAATAAAAGGAGGGGAGATCCAGGAGTTGTGTCAAGGTTTGGCTTTGAGTTTTGTTAATGCACCTTTTGGGGTGTTCGGTTGGACTTTGCCACCAGGCATCCAGGGAAGAGATAAGACAAGGAGGACAAGAAGCCCAGAGTTGTGGGGTGTGGAAGCAGCCTTGCTGTCCAGAGCATCAGACAGCATCACAGATGAACTTGAGCATTGTCTGTTAGAGATGGGCTGAAAAGCCCATATTTCAGGAACTAAAAGCCCATTTCGAACTTTAATTTGGCTCTTCAGTTAGGCATAGTGAACATTAGCTTTCCCCTTCGCTTTTCTCCTGCGAGAGTCAGAATTGGATGGAAATTGTTGTGAGGAGCTGTTCTTATGCTGATTCTGTTATTAATGTCCATCACAATAGCACCAAGAGGTCTCAGCAGAGATCAGAGCTTCCTGGCCCTGTAATTTCTGCTGCTTGCTTACGTAGCACAAGCTACTCCCATCTAGTTAAGGAAAAGAAAGGGTGCAGGAAAAGGGGGCTTCTTGTTTTACAAAAAGGGGTTGGAAGTGCAAAGAGAAGCAATAACTTGTGCAAAGTCACCCAGGGAATCACAGACAGAGCTGGGAAGTGTGATGTAGCTTTCTTTCATCCCAGTCAGTATCTTACCCACAAAATAATCCAGTTTAGTTCTGCTGAAAAAGCAAAATTTGTAAATGTTTGCTTAAATCCTAGCTACTTTGCCTAGCAACCTTATTCATGTAAAAGTTTTTATATAAGATTGGCAAGTCAAAGCTTGAGATTTTTTTTTTTTTCCTGGGTTGTTTGAAGAAAGTGTGAAGAAACTTCTGAACTGCCGAATCCAAATCTGAACCAAATTTTCCCTGCTTTGAACTCTGCTTATTGCAGACTGTAATAACATTCATCCACATTTCATAGAGTATCCTTGCAGATGGAAGGAAATACAGTAGCACTGTTTGACACAGAAGAAATTAGATTTACGTGAAATTCCCTTTCCCTGTGTCCCTCACTTTATTTCCAACAGACCTACAGTTAACAATCGGCAGTGTTTCACTTTCAGACAGTGTGGTTTTCATTACAGAGGCTAAGGGAGTTTAGAATATTCTCCGAGCACACAGCATACATAACATCCTACCCCATTTCTTTTTATTTCCCTTTGCGGCACTAGCATTACAGATGCTGTACAGAACATGTTAGAGGACACTACTTTTATTTGCCATCATTACAAGAAGGAAATATATTTCGAGACATCTGTTCAGGTTCTTTGATTTCAACTGAATGTAAGACATCTTTGACAAACAGTTGCTTTTGGAGCAAGGTGCTGTCAAAGCCTGGCAGCCATGCAAGCCGAGGGAATATGGCATCACAGTATGCCTCCAGCCTAATCGTCAGGTGTGGACAGCATGGCTTTACTGGGAGGGGGAATTTAAGCTCCTACCTTGTCAGAGTTACCTTTCCTTGGTGGGAAGTTCAGCTCTGTTTAGGTTTCATGTGGGATCAGCTCCACTCAGCGTGGAGGGAGAGGAACCTCAACGTGGGGAGTGATCCCGTACGCAAAGGCATCCCTCTGCACAACAATACAGCGGTGAGGGTGCAGTGCCTCCACCTTGCCCTAGGAAGTGTAGGTATCCTTTTTTTCTTGCCAGATTCAGAGCCTGAAATAAAGTAGGCATGGTATTTTTGGAAAGGGAAGCATGCTTTTCCTAGGATCTGAGGTACTTTAGGAGGTGCTACTGAGACTGAGCTGGACAGAGTTGTGTGCCTGTTTCCAAAGAAATGGCAAAATTTCAAAGACAGCACTGGGGATTTTGAGAGGCAGGGAGGGTTTTCGAGTATAATCCCTGTCTGTTGGCTGTCAGATCCATGCTTGGGTAAAATCTAGGAACAGTTGTTTTCCTCATAGGGGCTGAGATATGTTCACACATTGGATTATACTGTGCAAGAGCTTGTTTCCAGAATAGCTCCTTACATGATGCCAGCACTTGTAAGGGTGAGTTATATGGGGTTTCTGGGACCATGAAAGGCTTTTTCTGACTCTGCTTCTGCCCACCTGATCTTCAGGCCATATTACTGTCAACTACTCTCAGCCCTAATGGAAAAGGGCAAAAAGAAACGTCTTAGAGATCAAGTACTTTGTAAATACAGTTTAAAGACTTTTCCTTCTACCCAGTTTTAGAGTATATCCCTGAAAGAAAAAGTTATGTCTTAAAGAATTTGCTTTCTACATTTCGATTTCTATAAATATGACAAGCAATATTCGATTTACGTAAACTCTTTTTAGGTTGTCATACCACACACATCATATGACATCATATGACATAGAGTCCTCATCATAGGACTTGATATGTTTATTTCTTGCTGCGTGAAAACTATATAGCGGCACAAATAACATAGCTCACTTCTAGTGGTGTGAATACATGATAGGTGGCTAATGCTGCACTCATTTATAGTCAATATAGGTAGAAAATCAGGCTTGGCAGTTAAAAAAATCATAAGAAACATCCTTAGTTTTGTCAAAACAAGACAATATGTGATAAGAATAAAATTAATTTTTAAAAGTTATGTAAATCTAGATTTGTATCTTTAATTACCACAGGTAGGAAAATACTGGAAGCTTCATAATTCAGACTTTGCAGTGACCAGGGATGATTCAGTTCTTCATAAAGCTTCCTTTTATTCTCTGAAGTGCTAATCTCATATATAGTTGCTTATAAAAGCAGGAAATCCTCAATGAAAATTTATAACCATATTAAACAGTTTCTGGGACACTTCTTTATAAAAAATAAAGGAAATCAAACACTTCAGAATATATATATATACAGTATGTACACAGACATATACAAAATAATCAGCAACATTAGAGCAAGGGAGTGTAGGTTACAGGTTTTCCTGGAAAATCCTCATCAGTAGAGTGCCAGGCTGAATTACAGATCAGAGAAGATCCCTGGTGTTCTCTGTGCTAAATGCTTTATGGTGGAGTGAGTTCATTGACACTAGTGTCAATACTGGTGACATATTCAATACAGCTCATTCAAAAAATGCTATCAAAACGTTTATGGTGGACAGCTGAGTTCTTGACAGTATAGCTTGTTGGGGTTTCCTCCTTTTACCCAGATGTGTCTGTTTTCTGTGAGAAGTTGAATCTGTATTGAAAGCCCATTGGCCAAACCTAATATTGTTCATTCCAAGACACTTTGGTGGGTGGCCAAAGGATTAGGATTTTTCAACAAAAGTTCAATATTTTCCATTAGAAAAATCCCCTATGATTTTCTGGGAAACTCTAGTACTTAGCTTCCCATGTATCTTCTCTTTGTCATCATTGTCAGAAACTAACTGGCATTTCTCACTGACATTTTTAGAAAAGAATATTTATACTAGAGACAATGCAAATAAAAATAAGTTGGCAGAAACGAGTGACATTTACAGTATGATATAGTCCTGACATTTTTATGCCACCAGTGGGAATTTCGCCTGTTTGATGACTGATTCTGCCAGCCTTCCATTATCCGGGTAGACCCGTTCAGCTCAATACCACTACATAGCTAACATCCCCAGTCTGTTCTATAGTGAAACTCATGGCTGGGAAAGGAGGTGAAATGAAGCCTAACATTGTAGAGAATGAGCAATGTTGTTGACTGACTGCTCTGTGATGAACCTCAGTCACTTCCTTGGTTAGAATAGCAAGGTTTGGACCAGACAGCTTATGTCCTATGCTAATACATAACTAATTGTGTCTTCCAGTTCAGGGCAATAATTAATTCATAACTTCTATGGAATAGGCACAGAGGGTCCTATAGGATATTATTACTGCAGGGTGGTCAATGTCCTGCTCTGGAGATGAAACTGCCCTTAATGCTGAGGTCTAGTGCAAGGTGTGTACACTGGTGACTAGCCTTACTTGGAGATCTGAATTTCATTTGAAAGATTTTCTGACATCCCTCATGCCTGTTGAAAAAAGGAGGTTGAACATTTGAAGGTAGTAAAAAGGAGCCATGCAAAACAATGACCTGAAACTTGGGAAAATTTCTTATACTGGGAGACATGAAGAGCTCCATCTGTTAACATGCAGAGTTGGAGGTGAGGAGGTACCTTGATTCCATGACCAGGTAGAAGTACTGGGTACCAAGTGACACTTGTGTTTAACCAGGAACAACATAACTAGCACCAGGATCAGGAAACAGATGCTGGTGAAACTCTTATTAAAAATAGGTCACTGTTTCTGCAAGCTGATGTGATTACCTGCTCTGAGACAAGTCAGAGTCTTGTTGAGTTTTAGAGTGGGTGTGATTTTCATATTCAACCCAACACCTTCCTGGATGAGACATCCTCCGTATCTTCTGTTGGGGGGTTGGCCTCAAGCCCTCAAACTGAATCAATTGCAATCAGTCTAAGAGCTTGTGATATTTTATGTTTAGGTTATTTCAGGTTTAAGCATCTAAGGGGAGGTCGGATCAAATAATCTAATAATCACCTCTGACCTTAAATCTATAAGTCTGGGAGGAACGAGGGATGATCGCCAAGGAAGAGCTTGGGAGCCCAAACGCTTTGCTTTTTTTTCTGAAGTACTGCAGCTGTTGTAGTGAAAAGATATTGCCTCTTCCAACAAAACTTGTCCTGCTTATAAACCTTCCATGTAGTTTTGCAATGTTAAGGAAGATTAATGCTAGCATTATTCCACTAAGACACAACTAGGTCAACACCAGTGGAATCTGAGAAGTGCTGAGAACTGATCAATTAAATTCTGACTGAACAGTTTTTCTTAAAAATAAGGCACATTCATTGACATTGAGTATGATTCACTGGCCTGTGTTGATTTCGATGGCAAGTGAATGACTTTGTATTTCATTTCACTAATGCTTTGATATGGCTTAGCTTTATTGATTTGATTGATTTTTTTTCATTTTGACATAAAATATCTTCATCTATTATACTCCAGAATTAGAATTAGAATTATATGTTGTTAGTCTATCAAAGGAAAAGGAAACAATTTTGCTGTTACTGAAATGAAATACTTCAGCAGGTTCAAAATGCATTGTTCGTTGTTGTGTTTCTTTTTATTCCCCAAGTTTCGCTCCAGGAGAAATTTTGAAAACTTGCCTTTTTTGTTCTCAATTTGGAATGAAGACAAGCTTCATGCTTGGTCTCCAGCTGAATAGAAATGCTGCTTCCTTGCACTGTGGAGGGATAAAAAACAATAAAATGATGCTGACATCTCTGGAGAAAAAGTCCTCCAGGTGAACAGATTTTAAAAGCTGGAAAAAAAAAATATGCTTGGAGCAGCAATTATAATTCAAATCCATTTGGTTCATGTCTGGTTATAAAAGAAACTCAAACCCCCTATGTTTTGAAGCAATGGTCTGCCATTCCCCATCCCTTTTGCTCCACTCAGTGCCACAAAAGAGGTGAAGAGCAGAGCTGAGGAGGCAGACAGAGGTCCGTCCTGGCTCTGCAGTTTCAGTGACTGGGAGAGCAAACAGCACTGATCTTTTTTAAGGTCAGTTCATAATCAAGGCAGACTGGAAAGGGTTGTGTGAGTGGAAGAAAGGGCCAGAAAGAGGTCGGCTGAAGGCAGACTCCCACAACATGTCATTTATCTGGTTGTGAGAAATTTCTGATTTTTCCAGGGCATGTGAATCTACCCACTTCAGTGAGACAAAACAGGACACTTTGGGTTTTCGGATGAGAAATTTCTTCTTCTGAGCCGATGAAAAGCTAGAAAGAAAAGAAGCCAGCTTCCAGTTTCTGAAGTAATGAAGAAGTCGGGATCTGGAGGTGTGGGAGAGACAGAGAGTGTTGGTTCAAAGTCATTCAGAAAATGTCAAGAGTTGATCTTCCTTGGCAGGTGCTGAAGGTTGCAGGAGTTTGTTTTCATGTTTCTCTCAACAGAGACAACTACATGTTCAGGCACAAATTTTCAGAGGAATTAGGACTGCAGCTTTTGACCCCCACATGTTCTGCGAAGAAAGAGATGAATAAAGTGCAAGTGTCAAACTGGTTAGGGTAGCCAGTTAAGAAGTCATCAGAAAGAAGTACCCCTTTAAAGCCAAAACCTTCTAGCAAACTCACCATTTGCTCCATAAAGCAAGTTTCTAGTATGCTAAATTTTATAGCCCTCAGGAAAAAGAGAAGCACAAACACAGGAACGGAGGAATGCTGCAGAAGCTGTTTTGTTGGAGGGAGGTTTGATTTCTCTTCCAAAGCAGCGTTCTTGGTTTTGTTGTTTAGTTTTGATATTAATTTTTTTCTCCTTGTGGTAATGGCACATGTAGCTGGTTTTGTTTTCTACACACCAGGTAGTAATTAAAATTAGCAATTTGGTAATCAGCATCTTGGCCTTAAGCACTAGAAAAAGATGTACTAAATAATGCCAAAAGTTGTTTCAAAACCAAAGCAGACTGATGGTGAGGACCTCTACTGAGGCAACTTTGTTGAATTCAGTGCATCTAGTTGACTCACGTGGGAAGGGATGAAGCCCAACATTTCAGTCAAGTGTTGTTGTCTGCCATCCTAGGCAGAAGGTGACAGGTTGTGTAAACTTTGCCATGACTTGGTCTGAAATCTTATGAGTAGCATCTTGTGATGGAGATAAAAGACCATGTCCCTGAAATCTGTCCGTGGAGATGAACCAAGCCTTGCTATGCAGCCCTAGCCCTGGGACACACAGTGCAAGCCACTTTCTGCTGTTAAAGTCATTTTTTCTTTAACTCTTCTGCAATTCAGCAATGGGTGAAGAAGCTCCGAGGAGGTTTGGTTGCCTTGTGAGAAAGCCAGATTGACATCAGCTTCATCCTTACTGAGGAAAGCGAGTGAAGGAAGGAGTACAACCTCCACCTTCCCATCTTGCTTGGCATTTTCTTGCTTCTTCATGGGAAGCGAGGCACAGGGACGCAGTCAGGCAGCCCTAAAACATCTTCAGCAATGGCAGTTCACACCAGCCAATCCCACACACGTATCACCCCTTCAGGAAAGCCTACAAAGGGACCCAGGTCTTGATGGTGTCCCATCATAACCCATCCTTGTGTTTCTTCTGCCACTGGGTCTATGCATAGGCTTGTCGCATGGGCTCTGTCTGCACAAGCAGCAGTGGGTGTGGGGCAAGCTGCGGCTGCTGCCACCGAGGGACAGAACCTTCCCACCCTCCCCTGCGAGCACCGGTATCCTCTCCACAGGCCTCTCCACTCCCTCCCCAGGAGCCAAGAGCTGGTCCAGTGAGGCCAGCCAGCACTAAAACCAAACTCTGCTTTTTTACTTATTTTATTACAGTCCGTAAGAGTGGGCATTGGCTGTGTCAGGCAGCTGTGGTCTCGGTGGATTGTGTTTGTGGTCGGGCACTCGGGATTCCTGATTTCTAGTCCTGGAGCTGCTGTTTGCTTGGTGTGTGGCCTTGGAAGACTCACTTAGCTCTGCTGCGCAGCAGTTTTTCCTTCTGTTGGATGGGGAAGTGACACCTGCGTTGCTGAAGGGCCAAGCCACAGCTGGGATAAACAGCAGCAATTTGCTAATGAGTATAACTTCTTATACTAGCAGCTCAGAGGGAAGACATTAAAATAAAGGGTGTTACATGTGAATCCTGCAGCAGTTACTTTCTATGCCAGACACGGACGTGCTGAGTTCATGGGTTGTTCTTTGCCAATTCTTTGAAAAGAAGGTATATCATCAAATTGCACCAGCTACTGAAAGTTCATATATTGGCTTATTTCTTTCAGGGCAAGCATGGGCTTGATCTAGCTGATAGAAGAGGGCTGCATTGATAATGGTGTGCTGCGTGGCAGTGTGGGGATGAAGGGGGATGAAGCTTCTTGGCTCCCCCTTCCTCTTTCCACAATGCTCAGGAACTCTGCTTGGAAGCTAATCTGCTTGGTGGGCTCCTGACTCTGTCCAGAGCTGGTTCTGGTACGGGGCACATGTCTCATGATGATGAAGGACCCTGTTCTGACTCTTGGATGTTGGAGCTGCTCATTGTAGTGTTGCAGAAAACAGTATCAGAATCTGACTGCTCCCTCATTTAGAAAATTCAGAGGAAGAAGACTTTGTTGAGGCAGCCTCTGAACATACTGCCTTGTTAGAGACAACATGGTTTCCTTGATAGAATGACTAGGGCTGTATATGCAGAGCTGTGTGCTTCTGTCTCCCCAGCTGTAAAAGGGAAAGGATTTTTTTCATTCACCTAACAAGACAGAATGAATTACTGTAGCTTAGATCGTTACGCAAGCTAAATCCCTGGATGGAAACCTCTTTCCATCTGCCTCACCGCTAACAAACCTATGTGACCCTGTTGTCTCTGAGCAGTCAAGGGTATCTGAAGTCCTGAATACTTGCTGTGAAGAGCAGACAGTCCAGATGTCTCTGTAAGGATGGACGTCTCAAGTGAGAAACCAAGTGGGGGGCAATTCCTGTGTGTGCCCACATGACTACTTAGGAAGGAGTCTACTCCTTTTGCCTCGAGAAAGAACTGCGTGAAGCAAAACGTGGTTCCACCGTATTTTTTGTCCAAGAGTTTTAAGCATGTATTGGCCCATTCCCTGGAGAAGTGGAAGGAGGGCTGAAGAGTCCAGGTTCTCATTGTACTTGGCTCCCTCCACACCCGTGGCAGTAACCTCAGCAGAATCTACCATCAGCGGCTGCAACAGGAGATCTTTGTAAGGTGTGAAGGCATCAAGCTGAAGAAGTATATGGCAAAACAATACCACATGTTGAAAGCACAATAGGAGTAAATCCATTTTGGCACAGCCTTCCACATGAAATCCCTTTTAATTTCAGTGACGTCACACTCCCAGTCTCAGGGAACCTATAGCGATATTTTCTGTGCCATAAATAAATCCACTTGGGGACTAATAAACTAAACTGTTGCTAATTTGTAATGTGCCACTTTTGCAGCAGTATCCAAAATTCATATGCACTAAGATTCCAGGCCTGGAAAGAATGAGGTGGCTTGTCCCTAACCACTGCTTAACTTTTTAAGTTACACTAGTGAGTCGGGTGCAGTTTGGCTTTTAGTGAGACCCCTGGGGAAGCAAGGCCATCTTAGCCTATGGTCTTTAAAAAAGGCTATTAAAATAAAAGCATACCTATAAATAAAATAAAATTCACAGAAATGATGTCTTTGTGACTGAAGCAGGAACACTTGTGCCATTCAGGGGCATTCTGACTATCACCACTGATAAGCATGAACAATTTTGCCTCAGTATACTTTACAGGCACAGGTGGGCCCTCTTGCATTTAGGATCTCTCTGCTTGGGATTATTGCTTGGCTCAAGGAGGCCTTTTGGTCTGAGGTCTGGTTGCGAGCAGAGGGAAGGGTAGTGTGGCATCTCAGAGGGGCAGGCTGGTGCTTTCTGGCATAGCAGGTTAACAGCTGGTCATTACTCTGATTGCCAGTTTACCATATTGTACCTCGGTCTCACTGTTTAAGTATGTTGTGGCCTTATTGGGGCTGATCTTAGATTAAGCTGAACTTTTCCCAGGGTAAAAGTAATACTCCAGGAAACACAGACATGCTGCTTCTCCAGGGCAGATCTGCATGAGAGCTGTCAGGAGACTGTTTTGAATTTGCCCCTTTTGTTGCCACCAGAGAAGGTGATGTTCTCTGTTTTGTCACATCTGGGAGTGGAAAATTTTGCTTTTTCAACTCTTTGGGCTCATATCAACATGAAAGCAAGTGTCAGAGGGATTTTTTCTCAGGACATAGTGCCTTTTTTTCTGACAGCTCTTTGGGTGGTTCATGACTAGGAAGGTGTTCAAGGCAGCCTCAGACAGCCGAGTACCCTACCGTTATCACTGAGGCATCAAGTCCTTGCACAGCATTGCCTTCTCTTTGAAAACCCTTTCTGTGCAGGACTGGCCCCTTCCTCCCATTACACAGATAATATGCAGCATCTCTCACAGAGAACTGGCATTCTCTCCCAGGATGAAGCTGATCCTCCTGCACAAGGAAAACCCACAGTAAACTAGTAATGAGATACAGCAAGGTTGTAGTTTGCTATGCTGTTAAAAGAAAGATTTGCCAGTTGTCTCCTGAAAAAGTCATTATCTGACACACACATCCTGTGTGGTTCTGGGTAAATGGGTTAAAGCATGTCTCTCTTCTCCAAGAAACAACCCCAGATCATCTTTTCATCCTCATATTGTCATTACAAGGGTGGATGGGACAGCTGAAGTTTGCACATTGCAATGGACTCGTGTATGCAGTCCATAACTAACACACTGGGCACCAGCCAGTGAAGCCCGTCAAGGTCTTCCCAGCCATGCTAGCTGGCACACTGAGCAGAAACCCTGATAGTGAAGGTCATGTAAGTGCCATAGAGAACAGTGCCTGACAGCCTGAGCTTCTGCAGTGTTGGTTTTATTCTGTATTTTTACTAGATAAGAGCTCATGTCCTGTTACCGTTTCCCTGGGGCTGTACGTCAGCCCTGTGATTCTGCTACACCATTTGTATGGGGAGGGCATTGCAGCCCTCCCTGAAAGTTGGAGGAGATCTCTGGGTGGAACAGGACTCCGGTTTTAGCAGTTTCTCTGACTTGTTGTCCACAAGTTAATAACTGGCATCTGTCTGGAAAACCACCTCATATCTTCTCTCATGGTTGAACTTGATCTTGTCACTCAGAGGGGACCCAGCAAATATGGTGGTTCAGCAGATAAACCACTGTAGGTTTAGATAAGTCCTCATAGGAAGAAGTATTACTGAGTCTTTCTTGCAGAGTCGGATCTCTAATCTTTCCCTCAGGTATGGCAACCCACCCAAAAGTAACATCTAGGATTTCAGGTATATGGGACCTTTGGGAACTCAGTAAGTTGCTGCCTGCCTGCAGAGCTACCCTAACAGGCTGCATGAGCACTCTTAAAAGACGATTAAGTCAAGTTACCCTCCTGTGCAGTTGTGGCAGGCTGAGGGTTGGCATGTGGACAGCTATTTACACTTTATCTGACATGCTAACTTGCTACATCACAGTAACTTCAACTGTGGTTTGCATTCTTAGCCCATGAGACTTCTTCCTACCCCATCCCTCCCCAAAATGCTTATAAACCATAGGGGGACTTAAGCTAGTCTCCACATGAAAATAAATTTGAGGTTGTCCACATCAGCATTTAGTTTGGATTAGGAGCTTGCTTTTGAAATATATCCCTCAGCCTTACCCATCTTGCACCTTGGTGCTTATTGTGGATTCAACTGGCATTCAGTCCATGGGACCAGCCTTGTGCTAAGACAAAATAAACCTCCTGAAATGTGTATAATGTTTATATCAGGCCCCACCTTTCCCCTGATCCGTTCCTGTTGAGCCATACTACCTGCCAATTTAACCAATTCAGACTTTGATTTTTAACAGCTTCCCCCAACCCCTCCTCCATCTCACACGTTACAAGAAACCCTTTTCACACAGTTTCACTGTAGTTGGTGTAAACTGGTGCAACGCACACGAACAGGATTTACTCAGTTGAGTAGAGGCTGTGAAGTTGGACTATGAGCTTTGGAAAATTGTCATCATTTGACTGTTGTTAGCTGACCTAGGCTGACTTGTACCAACTAAGTCTATTGTTACATCGTTAGCTGTATTTTCCTGTTCACTCCTATTTATCTATCAATACATTTTGTGCTAACAGCATTATTGCAGGGCCAGAGTATTATATTATCCAGACTGTCTGAGCTCATCAAGTCTTGCAATGCTTTTAAATTCCTCATTAGTAAACAATCCTGAGTGATTGGCTAGTATGTGGTTGCCATAGCCAAAGTAAGATTTCTTTCCCTGACTTTATTCAATACACTGAGTAGTGGTAGAACCTTTTTATCTTTTTTTTTTCTTTTCCTCCTTTCCCTTACTCTCTCTTTCTCTTTCTCTTTCTCTTTCTCTTTCTCTTTCTCTTTCTCTTTCTCTTTCTCTTTCTTTCTCCTTTCTTTCTCCTTTCTTTCCTGTTTTTTCTTCTTCCTTCTTGCTCTTCCCTTTCCTTTTCTTTTTGCTGTCCTTTTCTTTTTCCTCCCTCTCTCTCCCCCCCCTCCCTC
>VZTL01052993.1:163-18857 GCA_013400535.1 Scopus umbretta | reverse complement strand
TGTTCTGGGACTCTGTACAGATGCTTGCCTGCTGTCTCTTTGCCAAACTGGAATTGGTCCCACCTCAACAGCGTAAGTACTGGGAGAGAAAACAATCAGGAAAAACTTCTGTTCTCCCAGTCACGGGCAGGTACAAAGGCAATCACTGAGCTAGCCTGAGGTCTTGTCAAATGCAAAATAACATTTAGTATCTTGGGAGGAAGGAGAAGAATTAAATTTTAATAATTTACTGTATTCAAGTAGTGCATGGTTTCTTAACTGAAATCACAAAGGCCATAATTAAATATCATTGAGTAAATGTGTATGACAATTCCAGAATAACTGAATCTACCAAAATGATAATATTGCAACACCAGTACAGAGTTGGTTGCAGGTATTGTGCCAGAAAGTCCCATGTTAAACTTTGTATGGTAAGTGATTTTATTAGTAGAGCTATAACACTGAAAGCAACAACCAAGATCAGGAATTCTCTGTACTGAGCACTGTGTGTTCCTGTCTTGAGAAGTCGCACTGGTTATCAGTTATGTCAATAGTGAGGTTAAGCATATATCTCTTTGCAAGGTTGGAGACTTCTATAATAAGACATTTGTTATTCCAGAGTATTGCTGATGTAATTGATGAGATGGACAAAAGTTTTAATATTCTGATTCAATGGGTAGAGAAGGAGGATAAGCATGTTGTCCAACTGTGGGCATCTCAGTGTAGTCTCCCTAGCCTACATTTATTAGGTGATCTACAGTTAACAGAGAAGGAAAGGGATATGCTCTCAATCATCATCTGAAGCAGTCTATTTCTGTGCAGGTTCAGCAGATGGACTAAGTGGATTTCACAAGTCGTATGTCATGTCAGACCCAGGGCTAATGACTAAAATTAGAGCTCTTGGGTAAATGTGGATACATTCTGTCTAATTACTTCCAACTGAGAAACGTAGGGTTTTTATCCAGGAATCTGTTGCTTTTTTCTCATGAAGTTGCCCCAAAATAACCCAAAACCAAACAAACCCCAAACAAGCCAGCATCACTGAAATGGTGCATATTTCTGAAAATATAGAGATGACAGCACTCCAATTTTTGTCTGAATATGTTGAATAGAAGTGAAAGGTTTTAGGTGAAGGCATAAAGGTCACTAGATTGCTCTTTGTTTTAAGATACATATATTAAAGCATAAAAAAAAGAAAAGGAAATGCTTTAGCATTTCCAAAAATATTTCAGCTGCTCTCAGAAACATGGTTTAGGTAAATTTTTATTCATGCTGAATTTTAAAATTTTGAAATTTTACTTTAATGGGACTTAAAAAAAATAAAAAATCTTTGTCTTATGGATTTACTCTATTCTCGTGTTCTAGTCCCACACTCAAAAATGCCCCACTCCCCTGAACATCCCATGTGAAAAAGCAAAAGCAAAAACCTCATCCCTTGCATTACTTTTTCTTGAACTGATTCACATAGACTTTTTGTTAGCCATGGTCAGCTTAATTATTCTGCTCAGAAGTTAACATAAAAAGTAATAATCAGAATTCAGTGAGTTGTTTTTTGTTCTCAACATGTTTCCATCTAATGTTATCTTCATTAGATTTCCATTTAATTGGCAAAATAAACTTCTCAATGAATTGGTAGTATGTCTGTGTTCTGAGCCCCTTTTAAATCTAATATTACATAAACCTCTGCTCCCTGTGGTTGAACAGGTACTTGACTCTTGCTGCTGTCACAAGTGTGTGTGTGCATTTTGAGACAAGTTGATAATACTAGCTTGAAGCATGATGGGTGAGACTTAGGAGCACTGGAATAAACATAGGAAGATAAAGAAAAGGAAGAGGAGAAGGAGGGGGCTGAGAGGAAGAAGCTGTAAAAAGAACAGAGAGAAAGAAAACATTGAAAAGTTGGTCAGAAAATGACTGTCTTGAGAGAAATTGAATGTTGTAGGTGTTAAGGATGTAAGAAACCCTCAGAATGAAGTGCTTTCTTAGAAATAGTGGTACTACTTTCACACTGATTTGCTGAAGGCTTTTCTAGTAGCAGTAAAATTAGGGAGCAAAGCTCATTTCCTTCAGCTCCTGGCTGCTCACACCTTCCCTTCTCAGCATCCCTGATGGTACTGGCAGGTAGTTGTGTTCTCTTCCTGTTCCTGCCATGATCTCATTCAGTTGCTTACTATTTATTTTTCCTGTCTGTTTTCTATTTTATGTCCCTTTACACTTTTTTTTTTAAAATTAATTTTTTACTTTTCAGTCATCTGACTTGTTTCCTTTCTTCTCTATAGTTTGATTTCCCTTTCCCATCCAACAGAAAACTGTGTTAGTTGGGGTAGAGGCACCTATTGGTCAATATTTTTTTCTGTAGTTTGACTTACTAGAGTAATGACAACAGGTTAGGACAATGCAAACAGTTCTGTGCAGAAGTGTGATCCCACTTGGGATGGTAATACTGCCTTGTGGAGTAATATCTAATCCGGGAGAGGAGGAGGTGGGTCTGAGCTATCTTCTCTAATTTTCCTTGAATATGCCAGTCCTCTGTGCTTTTTGACACTTTGGCTGTATACTACATGTCCTTCAGGACTCCCAAGTTGAACAAAATTTGAGGGTCCCCTACAATAGTCCTTGAGGGAACTAAATAATGTGCCTTTTAAAGTCTGTAACTGAAGGCTGATCTATATATCCAGATGACCATTTATTCTGCAGATCTCTGAATATGAAAAAGATATTGAAAGCTGTGGGGATTAGGGGTAGCATTTGTTATTGCTTCACCTTTCTTTGTATGGTTCTCTTCAGAGTTATTTCCGTTTTACCTGATGAAAGAGAAAATCTGATAATGAGGATTACTAGTCTGTTGTAACACAGTATATACATATGTATCTCTCCTCTGCTTGAAAAGGGTTATCTAGGCAGGTAAGACCAGCTGCTAGTGAAAATTTATTTTCCCCCAGTTGTTTTTCAGAAAGGAATTATTTTTATACAGTGGAGAGAGCTTTTAGAGTTGTGAGTAGAAAACCTGATTCTACTTTAAAAAATTTGGCATCTGTCATTTTAAAGGTTGTGATTGTGAGGTGACAGCTTGTTGACTGCCACAAACCACAACATTTATGTTTTAAATTGTTCAGTCACAAATGAAGTACAGGACAAGAGAGAAAAAGAAAAACAAAACTCAACTGGGCAAAACCAAGGAGAATGAAGAACAAGCTAGCAGCAGGCTCATGGCCCTAGGCAATATGTAGCTGATGAATGGTGACAGATGAAGTTTTATTCCCATTCTGAATTCAATGTATGTGTTAAATAAATTAGTAATCTCATCAATATCCTCTTGACTTAATTTACTTTGTACAGCAGGAGCACTCCTGATTCTTTCTCTTTTAACTCTGTTTGCACAGTGCTCTGACAGGGAACCACTCGCTGGCAGAGTGGCAGAGAGGAGATATGCAAGGGAGAACCTCCAGGGACTTCAGAAAAATGTTGACCTCTAGACGACAATTACAGGATGTCCAACATACTTTATTGCTGTTTTGGTGTTCCTGCTTCTTAATCTGAATATTTTGTATATAGCTTAAATAATAGTAAATAATTTTCCTCTACCCTTGGACACTCCTTTTCTGCCTTATTAAGGCCTGCTAGTGAAATTTCGGATGTATTGTTTTCACAGTGCAATGGAAAATATGAACTTTAAGCTGGGTTTGATTGCTCATTCAAAAACATTGGCAGAAGCAGTTTTGACTCAATATCTGTGAGGTTGTAGCCACATTGCGTTGTGTTTGCATCCATCAGATAGAAAGAAAATAAATTAAAATCGCTTATTTTTTGCAGGGATCTGAGGCCTGAGAATTCTCTAACAAGTTTTTGTGAGCACCTGGGAGCTTAAAGAGGCAAGAACAGAAAATATGGCTTACTCAGCTGCCTTTTAAGACAAATGGCATGTCTAGAGGGAGCCACAGTCCAATATGCTTTGGTGCTGTGGTATCCTTCTGTGGTCCTTTCTATAAAGAATCCTCAATATAATAAATAGAAGTTTGAGGATAAACAATATTCCTTAAAACAAAACAGAACTTAATCAGATATTATGGATGGCTAGAATAAACTGACAGAAACTTTGCAGTCAGGAAGAGAATCGCAGGCACTTTGGATTAATATAATATTTGAAATTTGCTGAATAAAACCCTAGAAGTTCTTTTTAGGAACTTTTATCATAATGGTCCTTATTCACTAGAAAAATAATTGTTTAAGGACACTGTAATGAAATAGCATGCTACTTTATAAATGTGGATAGTCATAACTACTTTATTAAAAAAGAAAAGGCAAGCAAATCCTATAGCAGAAGCAGAAAAACATTAACCTAAGGAAGCAAAAAATTAGTATCTCTTATCTTACATATGACAGTAGTAAAATAGTCCAGAGTCACTGAACAGAGCAAGTAATTCCAAACCATTTTTGGCCCTGTTCACCCCCTTTCAGATAGCAGTAGAGAGCAGCTGGTCCATTTAAGCCAAAAAAGTAATCTTATTATATTCATTGGTGACCATGAGAGTGGAAAAGCACAGAAGCAGTTGGATGGATTTAGGACATGTATATCTTGAAAAAGAGATGTGGAAGAAGGAGGTAAAACAGTCCAGTGCAGGCACCAATAAGTGGAAGAAACGTTCATTTTAATGCATAGCTTTATATGACATCTGTGTGAAACTGGCAATGTTTAATACAAAAAAGGCACAGATGGAGGGTGAAGTGTTCAGTAACAGGTCTGGTATAATAAGTCGTACTAAAATTAAAATGACAGAATGATTTGTCAACTCTCCCCCCAACAAGCTTCTGTTTATAGTATGAATTACAACAAATGGAACAGAAAGGTACCAAAGTTACTCTTTACCTTTCTAAAGAGATTGTTCAGCAAGGAGCAGTTTCTTGGAATAAAGACTAGAAATTTGACCTGAACTAAAGCAACTGTAGTTCAGAGTAGCCCATTGTACTGAACGGAAACAAATAACAAGAACAGATTACATCAGCTGGAGCAGCACCTTGAAAAACTAACCAATTTGCATCTAACCTGGGTTTATGCAGAGTACATAGGAACAAAGAAGTGGATTATCTGCCATAAATTAAGTGTGCAAGGTTACATGGAGGATATTCCCCAAGAACCCGAAGACTCTACAGTACTTACCTTGGTCTCTTCCCATTGTGGGAGTACTAAAACCTTCTTTTAGTCTTCTTGTGAATTATTCCACACACTGCCTCCACATGTTCCTCCCTTCCTACCAAGTTGCCTCCTCCTGTTCCTGAAGAACTATTTTTTTCCTGGCTGTATGTTTTTGGACTCTAGCTGCAGCTGTTTAAGGTGCTTTCATCTCCCAGATGCTCAACTACCCCTGGTAAGTACCTTGTTTGTTTTAGATGTGCTGGTACTGGGATTTCCAGTCTAAGCATGAGTGTAATCCTGAAGGAATGTTAAAGAATACTTTTGATTTTGCATGATTCATCTTCTATTGAGGAATTTAGCAAGGCATTTCTTACCCTCTCCTCCATTTTGTATTAGAGCTGCTTCCCACCTTGTATCAAATCCACTAGTACAATCAGGTGCAGTACAAATTGCCAAACATGGACTTCAGTCCAATCTGGTGAGTATTCTTTTTACTGTGTTGAACTCCACTGGATAAAGCCTGGTCCAACCCATAGCTTGGCCTTTTATTTCCAGCTTGATTGTTAGTCCCTCAGATACTGCTTTAGCCTCTGAGTGGCTGAGAAGGCTGAGCAGCTGCAGTGTGTTTACTTCTGCTGTGCAACAGTAGTGGAAAGATTAGGTCTGAGGATAGAAAGATGAAAGCAGTAACATCATACATTGGCTGTAACAAAATCTGACCATCTGGCAGAGTCCTGGCATTAGATATTGCTCACACTTTATGAAAGTTAGATTATCAATTTATTCATTATTACATGAATTACGAATAAAATGCTTTCAACTACAGTGCATAGTAAAAGTAAAATTTCATGGTACATGTACTGAACACAAGCTAGTAATGGGAGATGTTGGTGTCAATACAGCAATGCAAATACCTGACTTAGGGTGGCTCGTGGCAGCATTCTGTGCATTGAACCCAGCTTACATATGTAAGCCATTCAGCAGTCTGCATTGTAAATTCTTTTCATTACTAATGAAACTCTTCAGCCATCTTTTTAATGAGTTGACTCACTTTAATGTGAATAACCACACAGAAATCATTTTAATTCAATTTGCTAAGGAGTTGACAGGAAGAACTCATTATTTGCTCAGAGAATTGCTTCTGTATAAGAAAGTAACAAAATACCATAATGACTTTTTGAGGAAACACATACTTCTCTTTTGTCCCTTCTGTTTTATTCTTCATTCCTTTCCTATCCTGAGTAAAATTGTAAGAAAAAAGTCATAACATTAGAAGGTTTTATGTCTTAGCTCTTTTTAAAGTATGCTTTTAAATATTCTTTTGGTTCCATCACCCCATAAGTTGTATTTTGAAAACATTTGCCATAGATATTTTATACATTAACTCAGCTCATGAATTTCAGCTTCAAGAAGCATGTAAAGGAGGGAGAATGTTGACTTTCCATCCATTTCAAAACCTTTCTTCTGATCACTGTTGTGATTTTTAATTGCACCATGGTTACGTCATGCACCTTTTAGTTGGTTAAAAATTAGGCTGTGTTCTTGGTTTCTTTTAAAGAAATATCACTTATGGAAAGTGATAAATCAAATCAAAGCTATGTTCAGCTGTACTGTTTGGCAGATACAAGGGAGATAATGCTGGGAGGAACCACTGAATGATTCAAGGATCCTTTCTTTCCTGGTGTTGCTTCTTTCAGTGATGAAAATGATCCATTAGATTCATAACAGATTCAGTGAGATGCTATCGTCCTTCATGCTTGTCCTCAACAGTTCTGGCTCTGCTGCTGCTGCTTTATCATAGAAATGAATGAAACATTAGAAACAACATCATAACCTGATGTGGTCTGCTAGGGTTCCCCTGCAGGATTCCCTTTCCCCATGGCTTATCACAGCAGCAGCATGATGCAAATGGTGCCTAGCAGTCTTTCTCCATCAGTGGTTCCCGCTGCTGCCTAAACTGGTAGCTGTCTTAGATTCCCGCCCCCCAGGCCTTTTACAGCTTCACCGGTCAACTTGAGGTTTGCATTTCTCTTTCTACTCCTGACATCATTGCGCTGTAGTATCTCAATATTTTGGTTCACATGTTCACTTTCCTCAAGATGATCTCTTATGCTCTGGGGCTTTCATCTTCTGCCTTTTCTTCTTGGGATCATCCAGCTACAATTTGCCTATGTGTACTGTTCTTTTTGGCTGCTAATATCTAATGTCTTACTCACTGTTCTCTCTCATCCAAATCCTACTCTGTTGTTCCTTGTCACATGTCTATAATATCACCTCTTCTGTGACGTTTCAGTGATTCCCGAAGTCTCTTCAGCCTAACCCCTTAACCTGCGGCAATTTTCAGATCATTGAAATTACACAGGTTCAAGAAACAATGTTGACTTCAAAGAGATTTTCTACTGTTTTTAAGATTTGTCTCTATAAACCTAACTGAAGGGTTAGCATCTTTAATTGCATGCTTCCAGGAACAGGGGCTGTATTCTTTTTTGTGTGTGCTCTAGAAAGTGCATAGTATACTAATTCTGTGCAACTGTTGCTACTTTTACTACCAGTACTAAGCTGGAACATGTGTTTTTCTTGCATGTACGCAGAAATACTGAATGAAAATTACAGGTTAATTTAGTACACAAGAGGAAATGAGCTACTTATGGCTCTGAGACAGTTTTGTGAGGCAAGTGAGCGTTCTGACTTTCCTGTCCTCTGACACCTCTTGTGTAACAACAAGCCTTGTCTGCCTCAAGACACCACGTGGTGTCTGAGTGCAGCATCAGGAGATACAAATCTGACACGGTTCACAACTCTGTCTTTCCTCTATGTCTGAGGCTGGATCTCTGTTGAAACAACACCAGAGCTCTGCAGAACGAGGAACACACGCTCTCCCCTGCATGCAGATTGGAAGCCCAAGCCAGACTCAGCATGATTCATCACTGGCACTTAAAGTGAAACCTTTTATATTGCTTCAAGCTTAGTACTTCAGAATCAATCATGCGCTATTCTGCCTGCATTTTTCCATAAGCAGCCCTTTCATTTTTTTGAAACTCCACAGGACTGTCTTTTTTGCAGTGCATCCTACCTCTGCTCCAGCAGCAAGGTCTGCACGTGAGGTTGTCTGTTAGTTTCATGTTCCACTGCTCACTCACCAGAAATCCCGATTCCTCATTGACTTGCACCACAAGAAATTATTTATATCGTGTAGGTGTGAAAAGTAACTACGTCAGCACTGGCACCACAAAGAACATTTCCATTACAAGTGTTTGAGTTGGTTGTGTTGCCTTCAGTGAACTGGCTTGCTTACTAACTGTAAGTTTTATTAAACAAGAGAGGAACAGCCACCAGGTTTGACTTACCCTTTTTTTATAGTCTTTTGATTACTTATTCAGCTACTGGTGTCATCTCCTGTCCTGGAGGAAAGTAAGAATTTAGCCAATGAAAAATAATGGATTATCTGTAACAGAAAAGATTCCATTTATCAATGTGTTTTTTGCCTCCTGGGCAACTCTGTTGTTCCTGTGTTTGAACAACATGGACATGAATGAACAGCAAATGATGGATTACTTTCAAATTTTATAATTTTTTGCCTGTGTGCACATGCCATTAGCTACTCATTTTATTCTAAACATAAAGCATCGATAGTTTTACTATATACAGGATATCAAACAGAATGTATAAAGCAAATGTAATGTCTTATGTGGGCACTCATATTTAAATGTGGTTTATTTTTTTAGTTTGTTCTCTCAATTACAAGTGTAAACTTGAATCCCTATCCAAAATGTGAATTACTTTTACACTACATACATATATGTATATCTATACATATACGTAGGTAATTTTTTTCCTTAGTTAACCATTTACTTTGTAAATAGCAAAAAAATAGATAAGCCTGAACTAGCTAACATGACTTCATATACCCTCTGAGAGAAGTCTAGTTCTTTCTTGCTTAACTCTACTTATGACCAGCATGGCCTTTCTCAGCATAGATGTCATAATGTCATAATGTCATATGTAGTTGTGCTATATTGGATGGACTGTATGACAAATTCTGAGAGGTTGCTGAACCTTGCAGATCTGAAGGCTTTAGATTCAAATTCGGTGTGGGCTTGGGCAGTGTATTTTCTATCTTCTTCCCTATTTTCTATCTTCTTTCGTAAAAGAGTTGGTAATATTGGAAAATGTGTAATTATGAAATAGTTTAAATCTTCACATGATAATTGAGTTTGATTAACAGGAAACATATGAAAAGACTCAGTTAATTGGGGCAGTTTGAGATTAAACTAGAGAAACATGCATGATTATTTGTAAAAACATGCTGTCAGACTGAGAGTACAATTTATCTGAACCTTCATGTATCTTGCGATTTTCTATACAATTTGTGATGTGATTGTGATGACAAAGACTTAAAGGCCTGAATCCTGAATATTTTTGCCACTGGATTGTCCTGGTTTCATCTGAATTCAGAGTTAATTTTCTTCCTAGTAGCTGCTAGAGTGCTGTGTTTTGGACTTAGTATGAGAACAATGTTGATAATGCGCTGATGTTTTAGCTGCTGCTAAGTAGCGTTTAGTCTAGTCAGGGACTTTTCAGCTTCCCACGCTCTGCCAGGGGCACAAGAAGCTGGGAGGGGGCACAGCCAGGACAGCTGACCCAAACTGGCCACAGGGCAATTCCATACCATATGGCGTCACGCTCAGTATAGAAACTGGGGGGAGTTGGCTGGGGGGCAGCGATCGCTGCTCGGGGCCTGGCTGGGCATCAGTCAGCAGGGGGTGAGCGACTGCATTGTGCATCACTTGTTTGGTATATTCTTCTATCACTATTATTATTATTATTTTCTCTTTCTCTGCTATCCTATTAAACTGCCTTTATCTCAACCTACAGTGGTTTGGGGTTTTTTTTTTGTTTGTTTTTTTCCCCCGATTCTCTCCCCATCCCACCGGGGCAGGGGGAGGGTGAGCGAGTGGCTGCGTGGTGCTTAGTTGCCGATTAGGGTTACACCACAACAGTCCTTTATCCACAGCACTATAGCAGCTACTAGGAAGAAAATGAACTCTGAATTAAGCTGAAACCAGGACATGGATACATCTTGTTATTTTGATTCTTAATAGTTTCTGTAATGGTAAGAGTATCATTTATATACAAGCATGCTTTTTGCCCCAAGTATAAGCAGGCAAATACATTATTGTTCTGAACTGACATAGTGGGCGCAGTGAGGCTCAGAGACACAGACTAAAAGCACTTTGTGGATTTTTGAGCAATGTTGCATTCTGTTTCTGAAATTCTCTAACTATAGATATATTGGGATGATGTCTTAACTTCTCCAGATGCTCATAATTTGTAGAAGTTTTAAAGACAGTGGTGAAAATTGAAAGTAATTTATTTTAATAGTTTTTGTAGGTAATATGGTTCAGGTTCATCTCTGATGTAAACATAAAAATTTCAGCAGGTATATGTCTGGCTCAAAGAATAAGTTCCTGTGAGAAGTTGTTTCTGCGTTCACACTTCTCTTCCCATGGTTGGTAATTTCAGCTTGTGCAGTTAAAAAGGACAATACTTAACATTTCTGCTAGAGAATTTTTTTCTTTCCTTCATTTTCTATTAGAATCAGCTTGGCTTTTTACTTTTCAGTTCTGAGGCATAACAGTTTATGGTTGGATTATTCTCCCAACTTTTAATTCTGCATGTACTGAAACTGCTTAGAAGCCAAAACAAACAGAGAAGATCAATTTTTATGGCACTGCTGCAAAATGTATGTGTTGTTTTTGATAAATGTGTCACTCCATACGAGGAAACAAGATTCATTTAAAGGCTGCCAGATGCGTTATAGGAAGTCTGGACCACTGGATTGTTTGAGAACTTTGCCAGGCTTTTCAATTAAGGTTTATGCATCCAGTGAAAAATTAATTTTATATCAGTAAAGATCCTTAAGCAGTAATAAAATAGTCCTATGAATGCTTTACTAGGTGGTCGATTCAGTTTTCCAAATGATAGATCACATATATGATGTGAAATAATATTTAAAGTAGATTTCCCCAGATGTAACTAATTTCTTATACTTTTTTAAGACTTCTGCAATTTATTATATTGTCCTACAGTGAAATAATTTCCATAATCACTTAAATGCTCAAATTCAAGGGTTTATTTCTTCCTTCTTCTGTTCATTTTTCTCATGTATATAGTATATGAAGGAAACATGGCTGAATTATAAACTTTTATAGATAGTCTGTGCAATCTGGTCTGTGTAAAGCCTATTTAAAGCTGAAAATTCTTACAGTGTCCTGGGATTAGGGAACAGTTCCACTGTTTATCCCATGTAAAACTGGAGAAGACACGAAAGGCCAAAGTTCAGTTAGAGTTGAAACTGGCCAGTGTTGTGTCAGATAAGAAGGGCTTTTAAAAGTATATTAATAGCAAGAGAAGGTCTAAAGAAAACATTGGACTCATTGAAGATGGCCACCTGACTAATAGGCATGAAGAAAAAATGGAAACATTCAATGCTTTTTTTGCCTCACTCTTTAATAATACTGACAGACCTTGGGCTGCCTGGTCTCCAGAGTCAGAGGGCCATGAGTGCGGGAACTGTGACTTTCCATTCGTGGACACTGAAATTTTAGGGAACCAGCTNGGGTTTAATTCTAGGGCTGGTTATGTTCAATATATTTATCAATGATCTGGATGCAGGAGTTAAATGCACTGTTAGCAAGTTTGGTGATGATACCAAACTGGGAGGTGCTGTTCACTTTCTTGAGAGACAAAATGCCTTGCAGAGGGATCTGGATAGATTGGAGGATTGGGCAATGATTAATGGGATGAAATTTAAGAAATCCAAATGCCGGATCCTGCACCTAGGACAGAGTGACGCCAGGCACAAGTATAAATTGGGAGAGGAGTGGCTGGAGGGCAGCCCTGCAGAAAGTGATCTGAGGGTGCTGGTCGACAGAAGGCTCAGTAGAAGTCAGCAGTGTGCCCTGGCAGCCAAGAGAACAAACCACATCCTGGGATGCATCAAACACAGTATAACCAACCGGTCAAAAGATGTGATTATCCTGCTGTATTTGATGTTGGTGTGGCCTCACCTTGAGTACTGTGTGGGGTTCTGGGCCCCACAATTTAAGAAAGGTGTTAAGGAACTCAAATGCATCCAGAGGTGGGCAACAAAACTGGTGAAAGCACTGGAAGGAATGTCCTCTGAGGAGTGGCTAAGGACTTTGTGTTTGTCTAGTTTGGAGAAAAGGAGGCAGAGGGGCAACCTCATTGCTCTCTACAGCTTCCTGAAGAGGGGAAGTGGAGAGGGAGGTGCTGACCTCTTCTCCATGTTATCTAGTGATAGGACATGTGGGAATGGCTCAAAGCTGCACCAGGGGAGGTTTAGACTGGATGTTAGGAAGCATTCCTTACTAAGAGCGTGGTCCAACACTGGAACAGCCTTCCTAGAGAGGTCGTTTATGCCCCAAGCCTGTCAGTGTTTAAGAGTCATTTGGACAATGTCCCTAATAACATACTTTTGCTTTGGGTCAGCCCTGAAGTGGTCAGGCAGTTGGACTAGATAATCATTGTAGATCCCTTACAACTGAAAATATTCTTTTATATTCTGTTCTGTTCTGTTCTGTTCTATTCTATTCTATTCTATTCTATTCTAAAATATCCTTTGATCATTCTTTAACCACCATTAATAACAATACAGCTTGTGATTTCACTTGTATTTTAGTTTGTAGAACTGATTACTTAAATCACTTAGGAATTATGAAAAACAATAAAAAATGCTATGTTGTATGAACATCTGAAAACATTTTGAACATAGCCTGAGCTTTTCCTTCTGACCTAATGTATTTGAGATGAGATACCAATTAATTCTAGTAGGATTGGTTATACAGGCTGATCTTTACATTTTGGTATGTGAAAACGTTGTGTTATAAAAGTTCTGTACATATGGTTGTATTGGGTTTTCTGAAATCACAGACTCTAGTTTGGCAATTACAGGTAATTTTGTCTCTCTAAGAAGATTCTTTGGATTTATGTAGAGTTGCATTTTGTCTGAGGCTTGTTTCCAGAGATTATATCTACAAATTAGGTTTATATTGTAGACACAATGCATCTGTTCTGGCAGTTCCAGGAAAAGCAAGGTACTGACAGTTCTCTGGGAGCAGAATTATACTATTGCTGGGTGACCGAGACCTTAGCTTTTAGCCACAATGTGGAAGTAGCACAGCTACTATTGCTATTTGTGCAAATCACTCTGATTCTTGGTAAAAAAAGGAATGGGGCCAGATAGGATAAGCAGCTCTGAGGCAGCTCAAAACACTGATGTGATATGCATTACTGTGCACGCACCACCATATTGCCATAAAGTAATTAGAATATTGCACTAGTCAAGCTCTAACTAAGCTTCCTGGAAATGGCATTCCCTTTGATCTTCTACCTGAATAGTGGAAGAAGGCATGGGTTGTTTGGTGGGAGATCAACTCTAGCACCAGCATCTGTGCTTTTTTACAATAAGTCTTATTTTGTTGGTTAATGACATGACTGGAGCAAAATACCCATTACTTTTCTGCTATAACATTATATTTCTTTTCCTTTAAGACTAAGAAATATGAAAATGAAACTCTGAGCCTTAACTCTGCCCACTTTAACATTGAATAGTTACTTGTATTTTTTCAGCAGCATAACTTGTATTAGCTTTCTCACGACAGTCTAGTAAGACTCAGTCTTTATCTTTTATTTTTTTAGCTACTTAGTAGAACTAGTGAAATAAATTCCATTAGTCACATGCTTAAAGCAAAGTAAATATGAATGCACTCACAGAGGCGGGATATAAATGAGGCTACCAAATAGCATGCTGTGAGGAAAATTAATATTTTTAAAAAAGGCCATGGATGATGGTATTTAAAATGAAGCATATAAACAAGAACCTCTCCCTTCTATCTCCTTCTCCACCCTCCAATAAAAATGAAGCAGATTCCTTGGAAATGAGGGTGTCACATATAAAAAGAGTATTTAAATCATATTTTTTCTAAAACTTTCATTTATCTTTGCTGTTCCTAGCAATGCATATTTGGACCATAATAATATCTTTTTCTCATGTTACTTGTATTTTAAAAGTTGTTCTGTAATAAGGGGAAAAATGGTGTGTAAGAATTAAAAACAAAGAAAAAAGGAGTAAGATTATCTGCAGCCATCCTCCTAGATATATGTACTTTGCAATGTACCTTGGGTGGATAAAGCATATATAATAGATCCATGATTGGACACAGTGGAGCCAGCAAATTATTTATGAATGACAGACACTGGTAGGAACTGATTTTTTGTAATGAATTACAAACTTTTGTCTTATAGTGCTCTGTTTTTGCTACATAGTTCCAGGTACCAGAAGTGCTGTATGAATCAGATAAATAAGGACAGGTGGTGTTATATCAAGTTTCCAAAGCAGATATTTATGATATATGTAACTAATCATTTTCTTGCCATTAATAAGGATGAATTTGATAACAATTAGTCGATATTTTCACAGCTCTGTGATCATGTAAATGCTGTAAAATGCTTGGCATTGTTATGCAACTAATAAACTCATAAATATTTGCTACATATATGCAAATGATAATGAAATATGAATATGCATAATTCTAAACACAGTGCTTGAACAGTCATGTATATTTAATTTAAAATATATTTTCTTTGCAGTGAATTTTTGCATCCACATTGTAAAATATGCATTCACACTTATTGGATGATGTAAATATACATGCTTTTTAGGAAAGGGATGCCTATAACTTTGGTCCTATTTACTGTACCTTGGAATTACAGCCTGATGAAGAAAGCTTATTCTTTAAGATCTTATTCTTGGGTGTTAGTAGAGAGCCTGTTCCATGTTATCCTGCCTTCCAGGCATTGTACGTTTCATGTCCGCTAACTAGCCATATTCTCCCAAATACATTATCATGTATATAACACATTATTCATGTCTTTTAAGTCAAACTTGTGCTATAGGATATAAATGGCTAAAGTAGAACTTTTATTAGCTGTAGATGTCCATATTTCAGAAAGAGTTTTCTCAGCTGGCATTAATGCTGGACAGAAATAGCTTCTCAGATGCCAAGTGCTGTTTCTGTAAACATTTGCAGAACAATTCAGATCTTAGCAGTGACACATATTTTAGCTGCTGGCTTATGCCTTAGTCTAACTGGGATCCAGAAACTGTGGTTTTCTTCTAAGTTCTTCACAGGATGCAAAACATGACTAACACGCCATGAACAGCAGGATCAGATACAGTGACTGTAGTCATCTGAGGGAGAGAAAGATGGCAATATATTCTTATTGAGTAACATTTTATTCCATACAGCAGGAGAAGAGAAACATATCATGACTTTTGTCTGAAAAGTGTCAGCTCTGCTACACCAATGGTATTCAAACCAGCTTGGACATGGAGGCTTGGAAAAATGTTGTGACTGAAAGGACGATGGTGAGAATCGGCAAGTTTTTAGTCTTTAGAAGGGTATGGGAAGCTGTCATGGATGACATGATGGCCAAGAAACACGGAATCATTTTGCACAGAGCAGGAATTATTTTTTCAGGATGTTACCAGGAGGCAGGATGACTGGATTTCTTCCCTGTTGTGTCAACAGCTTCTGGAGATAACTACTTTTTGTTTTTACCATGGATAGGTATGTGCTTAGGGTTGGCTGGGCAATTTAAACTCAATTTTAATCTAGCTATTGTGCTTATAGTAGACAGGAAAGACACAAAACACAATTCAGCACAGCCTGCATGAACATAAATGCCAAGTTTCATTACTGCTTTATTATACTGTTGAACTCGCAAGAATGGAGTCAACTTGGACGGTTATGAAATTACACCTCTGATTTCAGAGCAGGTATGCACTGTTGACAGAAATCAAGAATGGACATGGAAGGAAAGGTGGACAAAAAAAATCAACAGTAAGTGCAGGAGTTCTGGAGGGTTAATCAGAGCAGGGAGCAAGATAAACTATGAAGTACTAATGCATGCTTTTGATGAGATTTTTAAAAGCCCTTCATGTTGGTCTAATGCTACTTCAACTGAAATTAAGCACTGGCAAAGATGGAGCAATTTGCAAAACCCCAGTACTTGTCTGCAATGTGCAGCAGGATTCTGCAAGAATTGTCATTCTATAGCAAGGTAAATGACCTGTAATCATCTTATAACAGGGCCCTTGACTTGATCATTGACAATAACAGGGAAGTGTCACTGTTGGTTCTCTTTGGCAGTAATTTCAGAGGTGGAAGCCTCCTGGTGGGTGCGTTCTCTTGGTTTGTTCTCAAAATTGTTAGAGCAACAGAAGTTCGTGAGAGTAGGCTTCATTTGTGTTGCACAGATGAGCTCTTAGAAGGAGACTGTGCTATAGAAATAGATTATTAAATCACCAAAGCATGATGTTCAGGTTTTCCACAAAAGCAGTCTGTTGATGATCATAGAACACTACCAAATTCTTTGTATTTTGACTGAACTTCTTTTGAATCAGGGTATTTAACTCAACTTCTGCAAGCTTTTGCGTTTACTCTGCTGAAAACAATAGACTGCTGTAGTTTTTAAAGCCAGATTATCAGGGTACACAGCTTAAGAAAGTTGTCTGCTTGAGATTAATTTTCCTTTATCTCCTTCATATACAATTCGGCAAAAATCTGAGAATTCAAATGTTATTTTTTAGTTTCTGTAGAATTGTCTATTTCCAGTGGTAGAATAGCACGACAGAAACCACAGCCTTTGTGCTGATGGCTTGAGAATTTAAATCTCTGGATTCTAGGACTGTATACTTCTTTTTTTTTCTTTTTTAATTTCTAAATCTGTCTATTTTCATATAATAGTTCATTGTTGGGCAGTCTTTTACTCTTTCTAGAGTGACTTTAACCAATTTTCAGCCCATTAGCTGTTCCACAGGATATCATCCTGCTTTCATATAGTTGCAAGATAAACCAACAACGGCAATTATAGATCTCAATTATTGCCTGGTTATTTTTGATCAGGATTATTTGAAGACATCAATGTGTTCTACATTTTGTGGGAAAAATGGGACATCCAGTACTCTTTTGCACTTTATATTATTTCTGTGGTCCCCATGTCTTAATAGACAGAAGCATTATGAATCTTTCTATGAATAGTTTTTCTACTAGTGTGGGTTTATTCCTGCATGGGTAATACTGTTTTTCAGAACTCTCCATCTCTCATGCAGTGACTCTGAAAGCTTCATAGGAGGTAGATTTCCATGAACTTCCTTTTTCCTTCTCTGTCTTCATCCTTCCCTCTTTCTTCCAATTTTTTCTTCCATACTGACAAAGTGATTTGACTGGAATGGGTATATTGGATACCTTTAGTCTTTGGCTTGTATCTAATGGCCTTGACAGACATTTTCTGTCCTTAGAAGTGAGATTCCACCTCAAATAACACTACTAACAAACTGGTGATTTACACTTGCAGCCAGAACAGTTTACCAAATGCAGTGAAGTATTTATGTTGTAATTCACTCCTCCCTGTTGTAGCAATAATGTTGTAGATTAGAAATTAGGACAGATGACTGGGAGGAGAGGGAAAAGAGGAACAGCTATGAGCAAAATAAAAGCAAGGTTTTTTTCCCACAAATCAAATTAATCCTTTCATTTTAGGAGTCCAAATACCTATAATCTTCATTATTTTCACCCTAATCTTAGTATTTATAGTTGTGGCTGGGTCTGAAATCAGGAGGAGAAAAATAATGTGTAAATTGCTGCTTCCTGTTCTGACAAACTAGCCAGAACCACAGGCTGCAGAGGTAACTATGGAAATAGAGCAAGCATAGGGACTATGGAAAAGGCAAATTCTACAAAAAGTCAGTTTGGCTAGAACCTGTGGGTTTCTGCTAATGCAGAGCCCTGTCATGGTGCCTGTAGATTTAGTTTAGGTTTTGTTTGGCATTTCAGTAATCTTAAAAGAAGGCATGTTCATTTTAACAACAGACCTGCTAGGTTTTCTTAAAGGGAAAAAGATATTACAGTAAAGCGATGATTTTTTTCTATTATTTCTTGCAAGTAGCATATATCAAAATCATATTACTAATGCCTGCAGTTTGATTTGATCTTCAAGGAGGGGACACGAGAGAAGCTTTGTAGTAGCTTTCCATGTGTATAATATTATCTTTTGAAGTCAAATATGGCAAAAGCATAGATGCCAGGTATTAGAGTCAATGGCACTACAAAGGAGAATGTGATCAACTGGGTTTGGTTTCCCATCTTTGAACAGCCAGCAAAGAGAAAATCAGAGAATTGTCAAAGGTATCAAAAGAGATAGTCATCTCGGATAGGTACTATATGTGCTCAGAAACAGTAACTACTATTTGGCTGCTTTGACTGCCACACGCTGCATTAACTTTTAAGGGTAGATATTGAAATTCACCCTATGACAGGCTAAG
Source organism: Scopus umbretta (assembly GCA_013400535.1). NCBI lineage: Eukaryota > Metazoa > Chordata > Aves > Pelecaniformes > Scopidae > Scopus > Scopus umbretta. The sequence goes on along the minus strand of VZTL01052993.1, from coordinate 336 downwards.
TCTTCATGGAGGTTAAAGATAAATATTGGAATCAAATGATAAAAAATGTGATCCAAAATTAGGCTTTGAGGAAATAAAAGTTGAGCTTTTTGACTGGATCAGTAGGGAGGGCAACATCATGCATCAAGGGAAGAATCTGTAATCAGTCAGATTAAAAACCTTGATAAGAACTC
>VZTL01052992.1:51820-66141 GCA_013400535.1 Scopus umbretta | reverse complement strand
TTGATTGGTAGATTTGTGGCTTTAGTATAGGCTTATTTAAAACAGATTTAAAGAGAACTTAAGGTTTTATTAGAATTTTGTAAGTGTCAATTTTATCCACTCAAATGCATTTTCTCCCTTTCTCTTCTCCTAAGGACACTGCTGATTCTAGGCCAGTGTCTGAAAATTTCCAGCATCTATACATTACTGGGATGGTTTGAAATGCTGAACTCTTTTGTCTTGATATAAATGTAGCTTGCCCTGAGAGCTGGTAATGAAAAAGAAGAAGGAGAGACAGCTGATACCGTGGGCTGCTGCTCTCTGAGAGTAGAACATATCAAGCTGCATCCTGAACTGGATGGCCAGGAATACGTGGTTGAGTTCGACTTCCTCGGAAAAGACTCCATCCGATACTACAACAAAGTCCCTGTTGAGAAGAGGGTAAGGCATCTCCACAAATTGTATACACAGACTGAATTACAGAAAAATGTGGTCAAAACAGTTTTGATGGCAATAATGGGGTTCTTCATCACTGGTCAGATACCTAGCCCGAAAATAACTCTGTTAATGTTCTTTCCTTTTTATTGGAGTGCCATGGAAGATAAGGCTGCTGGTGGTGTAACATAACCCAGCAGAAGAGATATTTAAACATCTTACTGCTTTTCACTATGGTATCCGTATCAAGAGTTGGCATGACATAACTGGAACAGCCATGTTGGATGAGTTTCTTGGGTCTCGTTCTGGTCAGCAGAGCTGGTTTTGTCACCTGTAGATGGTAGAGTTCTAGGCCCATATGACAAATAATAGCATAAAAGGTTCTGAAATACAGTGCTGGATGTGGTACTGATAGAGTAGCAGTTCAGCTTGGACTTTCATGATACTAGCTTCTCTGTCACAGTAGTTTTGTTCATGTTGGAGCCGAGTCCTCACTGAGGTAGGTCTTGATCTTGGGTGTTCCAGAGTATACAGAGTAGGTGCACTGATACTTCTGGTCTATGAACCTGGGTATCTACCAATCAAGACTTCTTTCCTAGGCAGTGTTAATTCCTTTATTTCTTTGTCATCCACCAATTTCAAATCAGCTGTGATCTTGACCTCATTCCAGAATAAATGCCCACCCAGTAGTGTGAACCTGGAGGGCACTATCCAAAAAGACTTTTGTTTTTGTGGGTGTAACAGCTTTGCATTTGGCCCACAGGTTGTGGATATGTTGGATACTGCATGTGTAATACTGTTGTAATTGTAATGGCAATCAACAGTAAGTGTTGGCATCTTGAGGAGCAAAACAACAGGGAAAAAAAAATAAACTATGGCTGCTATAGAAATGAGCATGTGCTGGAATTCTTACTTCCTTGTTTAAAGAAGAAAACATTTTTCCTGTTTAAATTTATTCGTGTTGGTATCTCTTGGTGTCTCTTCCTCAGTGCTTACAATAAGGAATTGATTATTGTGGAACTAGAAATCTTTGTATATTAGATGTCTATAGAAGAAGAATGTGTGTTGAGAAGCTGGGAACTGGGGATTTGGAGCACACAGTGCTGGGATTTGTGATCTCTGTATAATCAAAGATGCTTTGATTTTCCTCCCTACCCCAATGAGATCTGTTTGGGATGGAACTATATGAAACACTTAATGCAGCAATGAGAAGGGTTGGTTTTTGATAGCTTCACTCCATGGGAAATGGCTCAGGGGTGTCTTTGGCTGGAGTAATGATGGAGAGTAAGGGAAGGGTGGTAGCTTTGGGTTATCTTTCTCCGTTAGGCAGCTAAGCCAGAGCAGAATGCGGTCTCCTGCAGTCTTGATCTAAAGGATGAGGATAAAGGGCATTGAAAGCTCAGGACTCCTGTTGCTGGGGATTTGAGAGATTTGAGAGATGGGTCTTTGCCTGCTGGGAAATATCTAGTATTTTCACTGTTGCCTGAAAACAGTTTGTCTCCCTGGCAGTGTTGCTTCCTGATGTATTACTGCTACCCAGTGCTGTCTGGTCTATGTGCCTGAAGTTACCGGTTTCCTTTTCCTGCAGGTGTTTAAGAATCTTCAGCTATTCATGGAGAACAAGCAGCCTGAGGATGACCTCTTTGACCGTCTCAATGTAAGCACATAATTAATGGTGGGGGATGGTGGTAGAGCACCATGAACAGGCCCACTCTGTACTAGGCAATACCAGCTGCTCTGTTCCAGAAATGGTTTCAGTGGCAATTTTCTTGCAGAGCTGGCCTGAGCAGCCTAAAAGCAGTGAGGGAGTCTGTCTCAATCTGGTGTCTGTACTGTCCACTGTGCCCACAGGTTCCTGAAGTGATAGGCTTTGGTCCTGGTGAGCCTGTCTGCTCTGACTTGGGGAGGTTTTTTCAGAGTTCAGAGAAGATGATTGTGTGAGGTGACAGATCTTCAGATGCCATCCCCATCTGCACATTTGGTTTTATGGTAGCACTGTGGTCACAGTTTGGAGAAGATGATTGTGTGAGGGGACAGATTTTCAGATGCCATCCCCATCTGCGCATTTGGCTCTGTGGGACCATTGTGGTGGTTCAGGCACCTTCCCTGGGATGGGACAGGTATATTTCCACCTGTTGGGAACCAAAACCTCCACACTGAAGAAAACTTTTTTGGCCCCGTGTGGTACTTGATACCAGTCTAATACTTGTTGGCTCCTTGTTCACTTTTACTGTGCTTCCAGTAATGTTCTGGCCATTCTATTGTGGCCAGGTCTGAGTACAGTAGGCTTCAGCCTTGAGTTACATGTCTTCATCAGCTGTGTGCCCGGCGATTTCGCAAATGCTGTAGTCAATTCTCGTGCTAACTGTCATCTCCCTTCTACTTCCTTAGACCAGTATATTAAACAAACACCTTCAAGACCTTATGGAAGGACTGACAGCCAAGGTATTCCGTACTTACAATGCCTCCATCACGCTACAGCAGCAGCTCAAGGAGCTCACTAATCGTAAGTCTTGTCCTTGAAACTGTGAGGGGAACAGGTCGTATCCTGCAGTACAAGGCAATCCTGCCTTCCTTGGCTTAGCCACAAGCCTTGTGTACACCACTTCCTTGTTGCTCTTCTCCTAGTGCAAATGTCACACAGCTAAGGTCTGACCAAAAATCTGTTCCCAGACAATCTGGGGGTAGCTGAGCAGCCTAGCACTGGGGCAAGGCAGAGCTGACTTGTGAGCACACCAAGGTGTGCCTGCCGGTTTATGCCTGTCTGATACCAAATCTCTTGTTTGCTTTCTGTTATTGGTAAAGTGCTATAGGTGGCAGGCAAGGCAGATGCATCTGTAACAGCCCCATGTTTCTTGGCTGCTCATTCACAACCTCTGTTGAGCACTGCTAGCTTGCACTTTAACAACTTTACAAAGTGGGCACATCAGATCTGTGAAGCCCAACAGTGTCTTGAGTGTTATGGTCCTGCTGTCCTCTTCTCTGAGCATGGATGTGCTTCCCCTCTCTTGACTGGCAAATGGTGTCTTTGTTGCTATTGAAGAAACCATCCCAGGAAGAGGTAGGGCCCAGGATGGAAGTGGTCAGGCTCTTATGACTGTAATTAGAGTGCAGTGTTGAGACTGGCTCATCAGAGGGGAAGGTCAGTTCTGCAGTGACTGAGCTTGCAGAGTCAGTGGGACACTGGCTGGGGCTCCACAGCCATGGAGAACCCACTTGCTCACCGCTTTCTCATACTTTGCAGCGGACGACAACATCCCAGCGAAGATTCTTTCTTATAACCGTGCCAACAGAGCGGTTGCCATTTTGTGTAACCACCAGAGGGCTCCGCCGAAGACCTTTGAGAAGTCCATGATGAACCTGCAGAGCAAGGTACTCCCTCCCTTGCCCAGCTCTTGGGTTGGGGCAGGGTTCCAAGTGCTGCATCTCGGGAGTCACGTTTCATTTCCCTTCGGGTGAAATGGAAGCAGAGCCTGCTTTTCCCTGTCAGGAGTTGGTTAGTGCTGCCTCAGAGAGGGGTCTGCTTGGAGAGGAGTAGCAAGCTGAAAGGGACACCTTTCAGTCTGAGTCATCTTTTACTTGTAAAGACCAAGACCAGACCCTTTTTACCTGCCCTTCGTCCCATAGCTATGTGTTCTGCTGCCATTGAAACTTTGGAGCAGCAGTCTCTAGCTCTGATTTGTGTCCCCTAAAGAACCCAGAGTGGGCATCCACTCCTGTTGCATGAATCCCAGGCCACTGTCAGTGCAGGCTGTGTACATGGTACATTATGCCCCTCTGACTTGACCTCTTCCTTTGCAGATTGTTTCTGGTGAAGGCCATGAGGTCCAAAGGGGTTAGGTCTGTTCCTGGTCTGGCTTTAGAATAACCTTCACAATAAGGACTTCTGGTTTGGCACTGCAGTGTCCCCTGCTTCTGTAACACCTAACATGGCTGCCTTCACCCTAGATCTTAGAGCTTGGGGGATGTTTAAGGGGAATGGTTGAACAAGGGCTGCAAAATGCTAGATCTCCCTGAATTTTAAACATACTGGAGAAGAGCTGCCTGGAGCCTTAACAGTTTTCAGCCTGTAGGATTTGGGGAAAGAACCAATTCCTGCTGAGGGAATAGGGATCATCCTTCCATGTTACCATCGGAGAGTTGGTACTGGTGCAAAACAGTGGAGGCAGACAAGCTGCCTGGAGGGGGCTGTTGGCCAGTATCAGGCCAAGCCAGTTCCTTCACCAGTGTGGTTGTAGCTGTGTGAGAAGGCTCCCAGTGCCACCTTGTTTTTGGAATTGAGCAGGGCCCTATTTTCTGAGGAGACTATTTCACTACGCTAGGCTTTGCAGCAAACTGAAAGGTCAATGACCTAATTGTTCTGCAGAAATGGGTCTCGGCACTGGTAGATTCTGAACATGGTCACAGGCTCACTCCCTGGGTCATGCTGCTCAGGGGTGACTGCCACAGTTGTCAGCAGCTTGTTCACAGCGCTGCTGTCTGGTTTTGCCTCTCCTAGATCGATGCCAAGAAGGAGCAGTTAGCTGATGCCAGGAGAGAACTGAAAAGCGCCAAAGCTGATGCCAAGGTCCGGAGGGATGAGAAGTCTAAAAAGTAAGGCTGGTGTTTCCAGGCTGTGCAATGCTCCCAGTACTCTCAACTCCAAATGGGTCCTTCACCCTGTGTTCTGTTTGCCCAGTCTGTTATCTGGGAAGACTTCTTCAGGCTTTCTTGTCCACTCCTTATTCTGTGCATGAAGAAATGGCCTTCAAGCTGAGGACTGTAGGGTGCTGTTCCTGATGGTGGTCACTAGCATTAGTATCTTCTGTGTCATCCCTCTAAGCTGAGTACCAACCAGTGCTCAAACACGTGCTGTCCGGGACCAAGCAGAGCAATGGATCCAGTGTGCAGCATTGCCATCCTAACGGGGAGCCAGGAGTTACACAATTGCACATGCACTTTTCTGGGTTCTGCTCTGTTGGAAGCCCACAGTGCAGATGACGTACTCAGACTCTGTGTGGGCTCTGCAGAGTAGCCACAGGGGTGCTGAGTTAAGGGAGCACTGAAAGCAGAATCACAGCATGACTGTTACAGAGGGATAGATGGGCTGGTTTTAAAGTGGGTGTAGCATCAGTACAGTTTAGGCTGTTGCTTCCAACCCTTAAAAACAAAACTGCTGCTTAAGATTTCTGCTCTGCCTCTTTGAAAATGTCAGTTCTTAATTGCATGTGCTGAGTGTTTTGTGTCACCATCTGTGCTGACACAGCTGCCCTTTGTGGCTGGTGGCATTGCTTACCTTGAGCAGAGTCCCTTTGGGTTCCCACAGTGCTGCCATCTCAAGTCCAGCAGGGCATTAGGCATTAAATGCTGTGATTCTTTCCCACCCCAGGACAGTGGAAAGCAAGAAGAAAGCAGTGCAGAGAATTGAAGAGCAACTGATGAAACTGGAGGTTCAGGCTACAGATAGGGAGGAGAACAAGCAGATCGCTTTGGGCACCTCCAAACTCAACTATCTGGATCCCAGGATCTCTGTTGCTTGGTAAGCATCTGCCTGGAGTGTGCTGGAAGGAACCACCCCTTCTTGTGTCTTGTCCCCCCAGTTAGCAGACAAGGGTTGTGGCTGAGAACAGTGCCCTAGTACTGCCAGAGACTTCTGTCTCTGTGGCCTTCCCTTCTGTCTTCAAATGGTTTCAGGAAGTTTATAAAAGAGTCTCTTGAGGCGAGTGTAACATGCCAGCCAAAGCCTGGTAGCTGATGGGTCGGAGAACCTGCAGGGTCTAACACTGGGAGGCTGGTCATGCTCAGCTGGGTGATGTGTCTTGTAATGGAGCAGAGCTAAGAAGGTGCTGGGGGAGAGCAGGGCGGTTCTGCTGCACAGTGAGAAGTTGAGTGCCTGTGCCTTGTTGACTTAACAATATCTCCTCTTCTGCAGGTGTAAGAAGTGGGGAATTCCTATAGAGAAGATTTATAACAAAACCCAACGAGAGAAGTTTGCCTGGGCTATCGACATGGCAGAGGAAGACTATGAGTTTTAACCTGTTTTTAATGAGCTGAATTTTATGGGAAAAAAAGGGGGAGTAGCCTGGTTTTTAGGGAGATTGATAAACTGTGAGCCTTACTTGTCCTTGGATGCTGGGGAAGGGGGAGGAAAGGGGCAAGTGAGCATCAGATAAAACAGCCAACATCTTGCAGAAAGCATAACCTGGAAATATCCTAAAGGAGCTGAGCCAGTTGTCCTATGGACAACTTATTTAAAAATGTTTCAGAGATCCAAATTCTAGCTGTCTGGTTTGTGTGGTTTTTCTCAAGGCAGGGCAAGTGTATGGGGGATTTGTCAACCTTCCGCCAGGCAAATTCACCATCACACTGAGAGCGTGGGAATCTTTAGCTACTGTATACAAAATCCAATTATATTGGTGCGTTTTTACAGTTAGGGTTTTGCAATAACTTCTATATTTTAATAGAAAATGGACTCCTTAACCCCTGCCCTTCCCCTCCCCCTCCTGCCCCATTTCAGAATTTAACAAATAAACAAAATTTAAGAAACCCAACGCACCTGTTACAGCTGTCACTAAAGTCATGGAAATACCCAAATCTTTTTTAATTTGTCACTTGAAACAGTTGTGGCATCGGAACATGAATTACAAATATCTACCACATTTGTTCAGAGCAAAGCCTGATGGGAAATTGGCCTCCTGACTTGAGTGTTCCTTTTTTAAATGTGAATTTTTATTTCTTTTAATTATTTTAAAATATTTAAACAGCTTTTTTTCTTCTTGATCTTAAAGATCGTGTAGATTTGGGGAGCGGGTTGGGGGAGGGGGCCATGTGATGGGGAGATGCGTGTGGAATTTGAAGACAAGTGAAATTGGCAACAAATGACATTCCCATCACCCTTTGTTCTGAACACGCTCTGTACACTTCAAGAATATCTACTTTTTAGGTTTGTCAGACTATTTTACCTTCCCCCCCCCTTTTTTTCTAAGCCCCACTCCCCTCTTTTACTTGAAAGATTTTATTGTGTAAAAAGAAGTTTCACAGGTCAATAAATTTCGAGGGAAATGAGCATCGGTCCAAAAAGGAAAATAATCGAGATTTTAGGGCTTTTATTTTTTCTTTTGTAATTGTGTAAAAAAATTTTAAAAAATTAAAAAGCAGAATTTTAATGTGAAACCTTTTTTTGCTATAATCATTAGTTTTAGAGGCATTGTTAGCGTAGTGTGTGTGCGAAGACCATTTCCTGCAGCCTTTCCTCAACAAGTATCTTCTATTTTTATCATGAATTCCCTTTTAATCAACTGTAGGTTATTTAAAATAAATTCCTACAACTTAACTGAGCGTTGGTGTCCGTGTGTTTTTTCACCTTGGGCCCTGGGCTGTGAAGTCCCCTAGGTTGGGGGGGAGATGGTGGGCCTGGCATCATGTTTCTGCAGCCCCCACACAGCAGGCACTGCCTCCATAGTGAGCTGCTTGAGCCTTTCTCATTTGAACAGGGCTGCACAGAGGAGGTTGAGGCTATGGCAAGTGCCAGGTGTGTTGGGACTGACCCAGCAGTTGTATCTTCATGAGGGGCAAGTCGGGAGCATGTGGGTTCATAATGATGGCAGGGATCTGAAAGGAAGCACCTGGCCATGGCTGCCTTTTGGAAGGGATAATGCTTTCCACAGCTGCTAATGTTGCCCTAATGTTTTGAGTAACTGTCTGTTGCTGCTTGCTTGTGTTGAGTCATGGTGGCTCCATGGCAGCTTGGTATGGTTGTGTACAGACCCTTGGTGGGTGGAGGTGTTGGCCCTACAGCATCAGTGTGGGGTGTTTTGGAGCCCTGGTTAGGGGCACAGAGAGCTGACCAGGCTCTCCCACTGGCCTGTGATCCTGCTGCTTGTTCATGAGCTCCCGTTAATGCTGGGGTTTGAGGTGCTCTATCAGGTCGCCTTGTTCCCAGATCCCTCATCTGTGCTCCCCATGTGGCAGTGTGCTTGTCGGGGTTGGTTTGTGCACCCCCAGGGGAAACTGCCTTGAATAGCGCACTTAAATATCAGCAGCCCGACCCTCCAAGCTCTTTGGGCGCAGAGCTGCCCAGTTCCTGTTCCCAATCCCAGCAGGAATTTGCCTGAAGGATTTTGCTCCCTTTTAATAAGCTGCTTGGTCCCTGTTGGAGCCCTGTCCATGTGCAGCCTGCGCAGCAAGCCTAGGAGCCTGCCCTCACCGTGAGGCGTGGCTGCAGATGTCAAGTAAAGATCCTTCTGGGGACTCACTGGCTGCAGTTGTGTCAATGGGAACATCATGAACCTGGCTTTGCGTGTATATGTGGGGGTCCCTTCAAGCATTCTTGGAAACGGAGGCCATTGCTTTAGTGATGTGGGAAGTGACCTGAGGCAGCAGGAGTGAGGGGCACAGCCAGGCTGACCTCTGGCAGGCAGAATGGGTGGGACAGTGCTGGTTTGGGCCAGGGTGGCCCCTGTGGCCAAGGTGGTTTTCAGCTCGTGTTCTTCGGAAGAGGGTGCCTTTGTGGAGAGCTAGGACACGCTGCAGCTGAGCGTACCAGGAAGCCCAAGGAAGAGCATCATGAGTGTGTGGGTTTTCCTGTACTCAGTGTTGCTGATGGGAACGTTCTCTGCATTGATCTTTGTTCCTAGGCTGTACTGTGTGCTCAGGAGCGTGGAAGCCACATCCCCTGTCTGGCCAAAAGCAGGTCAGTCGCAGCCCAGTGGTCCAGCTAGCTCAGCAGGAGAAGCTGCGGAGGAGACGAGAGGAGCTGGTGCTGGGGCAGGGCTGCTGGGTGGTGCGGGAGCTGCGTGCAGAGGGTGCTCTGGGGTGTTGGGGGCGCAGGGTGCTGCGGGGCTGCTTTTGGGTACCCAAGCACGGCTCAGCACAAGGAGCTGGAGGGTGGGGGGTTGAGGGCGGGGGATGGTCTCCCCGGTGCTGTATGAGCTGGGGATCCTCGGCTCCTGCTGGAGAGACGATGGACCCCAGGAGCTGGCAGTGCCTGCTGCTGGCAGAGGGGAGTCACATGTTCCTCCCAGCCTGAAAAGATGTGGCCTGGCGCTGATCTTTCCTGCCTCACCCCATCTGACCAGTGGTCACTGTGGGTTTCCATGCAAGCACGCCTCGGCGTCGTTTCGCTTTGCTTCCCGTGGGCTGTCTTCTCACCTGGTCCTGGGTAAACCCCTGCCTGGTGCAGTGGAATGTGGGGAGACCTGAGCTGCTCTTCCTGGTGTGGTTTCTATGCTCCCTTTAATTAGCCTGCAGCGCTTCACAAGGAGTAGGATGGAGTGGGAGCAGCACCTTCTCCTTCACCTCATGGCTGGAAAGGGCAGGAGGCTGGGCAGGGACACAGGCGATGAGGCTGATGGATGCATCCATCTCCCTGGCACTGGAGAGCAGCCTGGGGCCCAGTGGAGCAGAGACATAGGCTGTGGCTCCTCTGCAAGCACCTCCCAGTCACCCCGGTGCTGGGGCAGCGCTTGCTGGGCTCCCAAACCTCACAGGGGTGGCCGCAGGGTCAGGCTTGGCCAGCTGCGGGAGCCTCGGCAGCCAGCGCCGAGGAGGGCTTCCTGCTGCCCACTGCGATGTTTTCAGGCATTTTGTTGTGGCTGCAAAAACTCACAGTTTGGCAGGAGTTACCGTCTGCTCTCTGGGGCCTTTCCAAGGTGCAACGGAGAAAATGCCAGTGGAGAGGGAAAGGGGCTTATTGCGCTCCTGACCTGCCTGTGCCTGGAACAATGCAACCCATAAAAATATCCTTTCTATTTATACAGCTCTCCCTCCCTATGTTCAGACCTGGCTGAATTAAATTCCCATACCCTGTGCTGCTGAGCGGGGAGGTGTGCTTCTCCCCTGCCCCGCTGAACACAGCAGGGAGGGATGTGCTCCCACAGAGGGGGATCTCCCAGCCCAGCATTGCTGCCTTCTCCCTGGGCATGGCGGGGTGCCCCTGGCCAGGCTGGGGGTCGTGGCTCCCAGGCTGCGTTCTGCCTGGAGGTGCGAGGCCAGGCCGATGTCCCAGGCTGGAGCTCGCTGTGTCTCTCCCTGTCAGTGAAAGGGAGAAGTATGTTGGTGCCGAACCAGCCCTGGGAAGGGGTCTAAGCTCCCTCTGAACGCCGGGGAGCACAGGCATTCCTCTGCCAGCTCTGTCCTGGGCAGGGAGCTGAGGAGGATTTAATCTGTATTTTCGCCTGTAGCACAGCAGGGTCAGGATCACGCATGCTGCACTTTAAATGGAGAATTCCCAGATTCCATTGACTCACTGCGCAGAGAAATGGCCATGAAATGTGCCACATCCCATTTTGCATCCCACCACTGCAGCACTTGGTCCTTGCCTGCCCCAGTGCCACCACCTCAGGTGGCACTGCAAGACCACAACAGGACTTGAGTTCGGTAGCGAGGGAAACTGAGGCAGTAGTAACGTGACCCACTGGTAAAAGGGGGCAAAATTTAGGTTGAAACTAGATCTTGTGCATTGCGAGCCCTTGGACAGGGCCCAATGGCCAAGGGGAGGCTGCAAACCCCGCTGGAGGCAACCCCATCCCCCTTGAAGTCTTACAGGATTCAGAGGTTGGAAATTGAAACCAGGTGAATTCAGGATATTAAAAAAGTGTGTGCTCCCCTAAGTAGCATCAGGGAGCAGGGACAAGGAACCTGGAGCTGCAGCGGGTTTCCCATCAGGTGCCGGTTTGTAATCCAGAGGGATCTTGCAATGCCTGGAAGGGGCAGGAGGATGCAAGGGGGGAGGCAGCCCTGCCTGCGAGCACGGCTTCGCCTCAGCTCCGCAATGAGCGCGCTGCACACAGCAGGCACCACGCCAGCATCCGCAGCAGCTCTGCAGCCCCAGGCGGGTCTGCTTTCCATCCCTGGCAAAAAACCACCTTGCACTGCTCTGTGTCTGCTAACACCACCTCAGGGTGGAAGGTAGCTCAGCACCGTGTTCCCTGTGGGTTTTCCAGATCCTGTTCCCTGCAGGACCAGGGGAAGCTCTTCCCTGATGGTGATTTTCTCATGGAAAAAGGCCATGGACTGGTTTCTCATTTACCTACCCCAGGCAGCGCAGAACAGACAGGAACAAATAAACAACCCGGAGTGCTGCACCTCTCCTGGGGCTTGCAAGATGCCGAGGACCACTCGCTCAGATGGGGATCGGGCACCTCCTCTCAACACTCAGTCCCTGGGGTGGGAGAGGGACGCATCCACTCCCAGACACTGGTGTCAGAGGGATGCTGGGCTGTGGGGTTCCCCTGTGCTCGCCCCTGGGGTGGCCTCAGGGTTTTGTTTCCCTGGATTTTGCTTCCTAGCCCTTGAGCAAGGCCAGGCGCTGTCCTTAAGCCGGAGGTCACCTGGCTATTAGCCTACTACCTGTTGCTGGGTGGAGGAGGTAGCGGATCCATGAATCCCACAGGATACCAGGGGATCGGCACCCCATGCTTTGGGGCTGTGGGGGCCCCGCAGGTGCTGGGGCCAGCGCAGAGGGGCAAACCACCGCTCCCAGAGGTGTTTGCAAGGGGAGATGTGCAGAGCCCACCCCCTCTGCAGCTGTGTGATGAACACGGTCCAGGGAATTTCTTCAGAAGCAAAACATGTCTCACCCACTGCGGACCAAAGCCCAGGCAGGGTAGAGCGAGGCAGGATAACAGGAATAGGATGGAAGTTTCTGCTGTCCTGAGGGGCTGAGGGCCATTGCCCGCAGCCTGGCTGGTACAGGAGCCGGGACCACTGAATGAGGCTGGCAGGCAGCAGACAAACAAAAGCGGTTCTGCACGCAAATTAAACTGTGAAATTCCTCAGCATGCAACATCGTGGACACGGAGAGCTAATGCAAGGCTAAAAAGTGAGTAGTCAAACTCTAAGAAAAAATATCCATTGCAGACACCTCATTGCAAACCACTGCCTTCATGTCCTGGCCACCCAGCGTTCCAGGGCTGGGGAGATGCCGTGCTGGGTGCTCTCCGTCAGCATGAACAGCAGTATTTGGAAGTGAGGGAGTTACCTTTTTTGTTTCTTTGATGGCTGCACTCCCTTCTCAGGTTTTGCCCTCAGAAACAAGGGCGTGCCTGTAATGCTCAACTATTTTAAGGCCACTGGGAGCTGACTGCTTCCTGCCAGTCCCGAGCGAGGCCATGAGACAAGCAAGGAGCGACTTCCCTGGCGGAGGCGGCAGCATCTCACCCCAGAAGCAGCAGGGCAGAGGGCCCTGCGCCAATGGCTGTGGGCTCACCTGGCTGCCTCGGGGCTCCCACCGGCAGGCTTCTTGCAGCTCTGCCTCGCCTGAGCAGGTCCCCAGTGTCCTGTCACCCCTTACGGTGCTGTTGTATGCTGGTCATTTTTATAAGGGTAGCTTTAGGGTCTTATCCCAATGCGTTTGTCCTCGTGTTTTTAATGCCCACGCATCGGGTAGGACCCTGAACAACTATAAACCTTGTAGGGCTGCTTGTGTGCGTGCACACGTGCGTGCATGTGCTTACGCGTGTCCCTTTGAAGGCAGGTGGAGCAGTGAGACGGAGGGAGCTGCTCGCTTTGGGGCGCACTCGGTGGGGGGTGTCTCAGCCAACGATGCCTCTTCCAGACCCACCCATGAGCTGGAGGGTGAGATAAGGGCTGCTCGGCTGCATGCTGCCTTGCCATGGGCCTGCAAACGCACGTGCGTATGTGTGTGTATATATTGTATCCATACACATCAATACATATATCTATACATTTATATATAGGGGTACATGCCCTCCAAGCTCTCCCTGTGGGAAATCCTTGCCTGCACGGCTCTCCTGCAGCAGGGCCGTGCTTGCCCTTGGGCAGGCTGGCTCCTGGCCAGCATCGCAGTAATACACCCGCCACCGCACCTCGGTGTTTACACCAGGCCCAGGATGCGGTCCCCAGCGCAGGGCAGCCGGAGCACACAGCCCACCCTGGCGTGCCCTGATGGGGGCACAGAGGGGACACGGCCAGCAGTGCAGAAAGGGAAATTGCAGGCTTTAACCACATGAATGGAGCAAACCGCTGTGAAATGCTTCCCAATTCAACTACTTATCCCCTTGCTAACCCTGCTTTTGTGTGGTCTCCTGCTGGGGCCAGGGCTGGAGAGCCTGCTGTGACCCCTGGCTCCCTACACATCCCCTGGGGACGGGATGCTGCCCGGCCACTCTGAAAACCCCGTCCAGCTTCCCCTGCCTGCTTGGGTCCGGCCATGATTTGTGGGGTGGAAGCTGTGGCAGCCGCAGGCCTGGCGCCAGTGAGGAGCCGTGCCATCATGCCCGCAGCAACAGAGAGATGGGTCTGTCCCCAGGGAAAGCCACCCTGCTCGGCCTGTCCCAGTGCAGCAGGGCTGGGGGTGTCCCTGGGAGGGCAGGGACAGTGGCTGCTGGGGGCAGCTGCTGGCCCGGCCGGTGCCCTGCGCACACCCGCGTCCCTGCGTGCTCCTGCTCGCCCTGCAGAGCCCCCGCGGTGGACACGAGGGGTGGGGGGCAGTGGCGGGAGGCTCGGGGGGCTGAGCCCCTTGGCCCCGCGGCCGTGCACCAGGGTGGCGGCCCACGGGATGCAGCGCCCCGGGCCCCCGCCTGTGCCACGCCATGGGGTGTGTCGCACACCCAGGACCCCACGCCCAGTGTGCTGTGGGGTGCCCGGGCCCCGCTGTGTCTGGTGCTGTGGGGTGTGTGGCACACCGGGGGCCTACGTGTGCCGTGCAGGTGGGGTGCCGCAGGGGTGCCACGGGGTGCCGGTGCCCCCGGTGCCGCAGGGGTGCCGCAGGGGTGCCGGTACCCCCGGTGCCGCAGGGGTGCCGCAGGGTGCCGGTGCCCCCGGTGCCACAGGGGTGCCGCGGGGTGCAGGTGCCCCCGGTGCCGCGGGGTGCCGGTGTCCCCGGTGCCGCAGGGGTGCCGCGGGGTGCCAGTGCCCCTGGTCCCCCCGGTGCCGCAGGGGTGCCGCAGGGTGCCGGTACCCCCGGT
>VZTL01052992.1:0-51370 GCA_013400535.1 Scopus umbretta | reverse complement strand
GGGCCGGCCCGGCCGCGCGGTGACCGGCTGCCGCGGGGGGTGCGCGGGCCGGGACCGCCATGGCCGCCCCACCCCCAGCGCCGCCTCCCAACTTTCCGCATCCCTCTTCGGCGTCAGCCTTCCCCTGGGATAAGCTAGGCGCCTCTTCCCGGGTGGTACCTTGGCCGCCGGCACCTAGAAGCCGTAAGGAGCCTCAGAAGGAGGCAGGGTTCGTTTCAGCCCTTTGGGGTTGCACCTCGAGCAGGAGATGAGATGAAACGGAAAGGGCAAAAAGCAGAAAAAACAGCCCGAAATATCGTCCTGTGATTCCCTCCTCTTCCCTTCTCCCCTTTGCGCATCTGCCCCCGGAGGCTGGCGCAGGGCAGGTGGAGCGCTGTCAGCCTGGGGCCAGGCCCTGCGAAGCCTGTGTGCAGCCCTGGGTGCAGTTAGGGGCAGAGCAGCCTGCTGGCTTCGTTTTCCCGTGCGTGATGTGGACCTCTAGCACGAGGAGGGCAGGAGAAAAGGTTCGTAAGAAATGTGAGTGCAAAACCACAAAGATGGGTGGGAAGGGGGAGAGAGTAGGGAGGCCCCACACTGGGAAACTTTTAACCTCGGCGTTGGTTTCCTAGGTTACTGCTGTTTCTCTTAAATTACCTTTCCTGCCCCTACGCGCACCAGCGTGAGGGCAGTGTCTCTGTTCGATGCTGGAGGCGAGGAAGAGGGGACGTGCGCGAAGGCGATGTGACGTAAGTCGTGGCGCTGGCCTTGGCGCAGCGACGTGTTAGCGCTGGCCTTCCCCGCGTTGAGGCACCCTGTTGTCTCTCCTGGCGAGTGCGGCTGGCCCAGCGTGGAAAGGGTGGATGCTGTAGTATTGTCAGGGGGCTCAGGTGAAGAAAGGAGGTGGAGATGATGGTCACATCTCTGTGGCAGGACCACAAAATGCTGGTGTTTCCAGTTTGGGGCTTTGGTTTGCCTTAAGACCCTTGGAGTCCTCTAGCTTCCGCCCAGCGGCGTCTCCAGGCAGATCTGGAAGGAGCCCTGGGCTGCGTTAGCATCACCAGGATGTGAAGCTCCCCCATACCTTTCCCAGAGTGGCCTCTGGGAGCTTTGAGGCAGTGGGGAGGGGAGGAGAGTGTGGTGCTCCGTGGGCACTGGGTTCTTAAACTAAGGCAAAGCACCCATTTGTTTTGCTGGTGAGGCACAGGTTTCTGGCAGTGTCTACAGACCACGTGGGTCTGTGGCCCATGGTGGGACAGAGGTCCCCACCAATGTCTACACGGGCGATTGTTCCTGTGGGCAAAGCTAAGCACGTGCTGCAGTCCTTGTAAGGCTGGGACCTTAACTTCAGGGAAAAGTAGAGAACTTTAACTTCTGTACCAAAACTGTGGTGGTAGCAATGATGATAATGTCGTGGCTGCAAGGAGTTCTTGTGCTGTGCAGGCAGCCAAGAGCAGATCAGTATAAGCAGTGAGCATGTCCCGGGACCGAGATGATCAAATTAAAAAAAAAAAAACAAAAAAACCCCCCCAAAAATCCCCACAGGTTTCTAGTGAAAGAAAAGCAAGAGTTGGGGAACACGGGACAGCCAGTTCCCTCATGTTACTTTAAATGTCACAGCGGAAAATTACTTGGGGCTCCTCTCCTGCGTTGCAGGTGAGTTGGCCAGCTGGTGGCCATGGGCTCTGGGTTCCCTGGCATGTGCCTCCCAAAGCACGTGATATTCCTGCAGTGGGTGCAACCTTCCCGACAGGCAAGATGGGCCATGCTGTAGAGAGAGGACATTAATCCGAAGAGCTGCCATATCTTCAACCCCATCTCTCTGATGCTGAATGCTTTCCCCATGGCCTCCTCTCTGCACCTGAGTATCTCCCCCTGTCCTCAGTCCCCTCTTCTGGTGTCACCCAGCACCCTGAGCAGCACCCATCCTCTCTCCCCTCTTCCTTCACAGGGCTGAGAAGTAGAGCATTGCTTTAATGCTTCCTGGACAGAAGCGTGGGAGCTCCAGGTGGAAATACTGGCTTGTGTACACAAATAGTGACTGTGTATCTAGGCAGGCGAGGCAAAGCCACACGATCAATGGGCAGCAATACTAGGTTGTTGGCCAACTTCCCTATTTTTATCTGGATGTGCTTTCTGGGTGGAAAAAGGATGCATGGGAAAACTCAGGTGGGTGACAGCTCCACTTCACGTGGCAAATACACCGATGTATTCCCCTCCTGGGTCATCTGCCCCTTGAATACCAGACTATACTGGCACAGTGTTCACATGGCTGTGGTGGGAACCAGAGGGGGAAGTGATCTGGAGTCAAGCTAATCACTTTCAGTGCAGGGTAGTTTTAACCATGAGCAATGACTGACCCAGTTCTCCCTGTGAAGACAAGCCATGCTGGCATAGGGAGCAGGAAGTTGGGGCTGGCAGGAAGATTGGGGTTTGTTTTTCGTGGAGGTACTGGTTTGGCCCTAACTTGCAATATGAGTGAGGCCATGAGCTGTTAGGAGGTGAGATGTTCCTTCACATGGAACAGCATCTCCACCGAACAATGTCTGGGGGTCTACACGTCAAAGACAGGTTCATGGATCAGTAACAAAAGTTCTTGTGTTTCTTGAGATACGGAGACCAGCAAGGAGCTTCAGAACCCCCTGGACACAAGTTGTCTAAGTAGAAGTGATCCTAGGTTTTTATCCATTTCAGAACAGGTGAGTATCCATGGTATATCATATATGGAAGTCTTGGACTCAGGGCATGTCTGTGTAGGTGGCCATGTCTCGGAGAGGGTCATCTGTCTCCATGAACACCCCAGCATGGAGGATCTGTGCTGCTTTCTCTGCACCTGGTGGGTTTTGCAGAAACAAGATGTGTATTTGTCCCAAGGAGGGGCGGGCAGTGTTGGGGGACCTGTTTCCCTGTTGGGAAGAGCACAGCCCCTGTGGCTGCAGCTCGGGAGGCCTCCTGCTGCATGGTAGACACTGCACAAGAGGACAGAGGGTCAGTTGGCTCGTCACCAGGTGGCCTCAGGCACGTGGGCTAAAGCTACAGTGTGCCAGGAGGAGAGAGCTTCTGGGCACAGTCACAGTCATCGTTTCCTTGGCATGGTGCTGCTTGTTTCAGAGCTTCAACATCACCATGGGTGGTGTCGTGGAGCTGCTACGTCCCCAGGATCTGTGGGTGCTTGTCTGTCAGTACTTCTGATCTCTTCTGAACTCTGGGTGTTGCAATAGTCAACCAGTTGTTTGCCTTCACCTTCATGAAAAGCTACTTTTTGGTGGTGCTTGGCTTTCTGGTGGATGCTGACCTGGAGCTTACAGGGGAGCAGAGCCTGAGCAGGCTTCAGGTCACTCCACTGCTGGAGAGGAGTATTCCTGGAGGAAGGTCCAGGGAAACCCCCATCCTCTGTGCCTTTGATGCCTCAGCAGCAGCGTGCTCTTGGTCTGACAGCTTCTCCCTGACCGAACGGGTCAGCTCCGCTGGCTGCGCTGCTTGCACTCAGAGGTGCTGGGACATCTTTTGTTTCAAGTTACCTACTGAAGTGAGCGGGATCTGAGCTGGCCTCTGGAAGGACCTTGTGGCACGTAAGGACAAAGCCCTTAGTGTTGAACAGCATCTCTTGACAGCAGTGACATTGGACCTGAGGGATGCTGACTGGGGAGTAGCTTGTGTTTGATAGGTTGGGTGCCATCACCACACATGCTGTAGATGTACAGGCAACCTGCCAGCCTTGTTGGCCACCATCAAACTGCCCAGCATTGCGTTCCTCCTGCCCGCAAGCTGGGAGGTGTTGGGGTCATTGTACATTGATGCAAAGAGGAGGAGGGAGCCCTTGCTGGTGTGACAACCTTCTTCTTCGTCCCCTTGCTTTGTGACCCTTGTGTAGCGCTTTGTGAGCATTGCATAAGGAGTGACCTTGTGTGTTAATCGTCAGCGTGTGTGTCCCCCCTCCTCCCCCCCGTGAGCAGCTCTGACTCAGCAGTGGGCAGAGCAGGGGCTCCAGCCAGCTGGGCTCCCAGATGAAGAACCTCTTCTGTTGGAAAGGGCCCATCTCCTGCTCTTTGTTAAGCTCTTCAGCTTGCTCCAGAGTGCTGTGGCTCTCAGTGAGCAGGATCAGCTGAGGATCGGGGAGGAGGGGGCAAACTTGTCTGTACGGGAAGCCTTTTGCTTTGAAAAGCAGTCACATCCTTCTCCTGTACTTTTTCAAAACTCAAACTGTGCAAAATGTAGTTCTGGTTTGTGTGGAAAAAAAAGTATTTTTTTTTCAATTAATACTTGTTTTTATCCAAAAGGGTTTCAGCCAATTCTAATTACCAATGCATTGCTTTCTTGCTAATCAACTCTGCAGAGGGCCTGGCTGTTACGATGGGAAGAGCTCTAATAATTTTCTATTCTTTTTGTTAATCACCCAAAGCAAAGTAGAGCTAATCCCTCGAGTCAGTTGTCTTTTATGCATTTTTTTGTTAAACTTCCTGTGTTACGTAATTCTTTTTTAATATAAAAGGGTTTTGCGTTCATAACTTCACATGCTGGGGGGTTATAGGCCAGCTTCTAATTGATCTGTTTGCCTTGAAACACATCAGAAAATTCAGAGAGTTTGCTCAAAGAGCGAGCTGAAAATTTGGAGCAGATGTTTATTTTATGGGGGGGAGGAAACCACCTCGAAAAAACCCTGGTTGCATTCTTGCTTTTAGTGAAACGAGCTCAGTCCCGTGGAGGTGGAGAAAAGCCATCACTTGTGTAAAAGAAAAGGCAGGAACTGTAAAATAATGATACAAAGTGACTCTGAAGGGGTGGCTCATACTCACCTCATCCTTTCCAACTACCTGCCTCTCTTGTTAGTCAGCTGAGGCACAGCTTTTTTTTGTTTTAATTTTCTTTTTTTTGAGGCCATCTGAATAAGCTGAGGGGCTTGGAGCTCTTGAGAAGCGAGCAAGCCAGAAAAGGCTTTCAAAGATAAACAAGCTTCAGTGTCGGATCCTCTTGGGGTGCAAGACAGCTCCTGCACCAGCAGGTCCCACTCCTGTTCCACCACCCCATGGCTGCAGGATGCAGCCCCTGGCAGCGGGCAGGGGCTGGGAGGAGGGGAGCTCACTCCTGAGGAGCCTCAAGCAGGGGGGTGCAGAAATTGTTGGTGTGAGAAGGTGGGAGCGTGCCTTGTGACCATCACAGTGGTTAAAGCTTCCCCTGCTGAAGCTCTGTCGTGGGAGTTTCTTGAGTGAAGGGTGTTTTTATGTCATTACCAGTCCCCTTCCTGCTTGCTAGGATATTTGCATTAAACTGGGGAAAGCGAATGAGGTCTACTCTGCCTTCACTTCCAAACCGAAACAGCCTCTTTCCCTCACTTTACATCCCTTTGTCATCTCCTTTCTCGTCTTGGTAGCATCTTACAGGAGCAGCAGGTTAGGAGACCCCCCCCAACTCATGCAGTGGTAAGACATGTCACAAATTACCTCCTCCCTTGGCATCGCAAAAGCTTCTCTGCAACCCAGAGAGCAGCTAGAGGTTAGCTAGCTGGGAGACCTGTCCTTCACTGTGGCACCTGCACCCACGTTGTCCATCTATCTGGTTCCTTCATTTGCCAGTCAGCCATGTGGAAGGTATTGGTTTATGGGTTTTAAGCTCACTAATTAAAATGTGCTAGAGAGGTTTTGCGTAGCATGAGACTGATTATTTCTCTGCTACACCAAGGGCCTGAGTGCTACAGGTTTTTTTGGGCAGAAGCAATGTGGCTTGGCTTTCCCCCTGCTTGCAGGCAGCCGCGTTGGCTGGACACCATGTGTGGTGAGAAGAGCATCTGAGTAAGCTGGATCTGAACATCTGGTTTTGCAGAGGAGCGCCTCACGTGCTCAGTGCTGTCACCTCCCATCTCTGGGGGAAGTTTTGTTGTGGGATTTCGTTACAGGACTTTTAATGTGCCCCATCTCCAAGCTGAGCCAGCAGCCACCCAAACCAATCTGTGACCTTTTTACTGCTCTCTGTTTTAGCTCCCTTGCCTGCATGGTGGGGGTAGTCATTCTTATCGCAAAGCATTTGCTCAGCTCCATTATCTAATCACGGTGTGCACTGTGAACATCCCAAAGACATGCCAGCTGTTAGTGATGCCCATCGCCTGTCCCTGTGCAAGCAAGCGTGTGACCTTCTGCATATCTTGTAGATTGCAGATGGAGGAGAAGAGGCTTGCTTGCAGACGCAGCAGGAGTCTGGGGTAGGAGTCGGTGTTAAAGTGCCTGTCCCTGACCGGTGCTAAGGTCCTTGTCCTCAAGCATTGTGTGTGGTAGAGCAGGCTTGATGACCAAGTTGCCCCAGGGGTGCAGCCTTTGTTTAATTTTTGTGATCCTGGGAATTTGGGCACTGCCCTTTGGCTGGGACCTTCCCCTCCAGAGAGCGCTGGGACTGTTGTATCCCTTGGGAAGTGACCCAAGTGACACTGCTGCACCATGATGGGCAGTCTGGCCAGGATGTAAAACTGCCAGTGCTTGGGGTGGAGCAGGAGCTCTGTGAGTACAAGTGCTCAGTTGAGACTGCCTTACAGTAACAGTTTTGGCTACATCACAGAAACTTCTGCTTGTGTCCTGCCCTGACCAACTGCAGCAGCTCAGCCTGTGGATGGTAACTTCTGAAGCTGCTGGAAGTGGAGCATGTTTGTGTGTCCATCCCCTCTGTCTCTGCCAAAGTAGGTTACCACTGGGATCGGTGCTGCAAACTGTTTGTGCTGAGCATCTCATCCAGGCCATGAAACTGTCTGGCAGGGGCTGCAAGACTTCTTCCAGATCAGCCTGCCGTAGAACATGGTGACTACCAGTCCTGCAAGGTTGTTGAAACAGAGCAGGACCACCCCACTGGTGCGCCATAATTATTAGATGAAGGGGCCAACAGCGATAGTTTCTGCTTCATAGCAGATCAGACAAAAGCTGGGCGGGTGGTTTGGGTTTGGAGGTGTGTGACGACTACTCGGAGCCAGGTGGCCTGGCTGGGGCTGCAGCAAGCCCCATGTGTTGCCTCCCCGTTCCTGAACTGTTGCAGGTTCGGTAGGACCTGTGTAAAGCACACGATGAACGAGAGGTGCAGGGAGTCCAGGAAAAGCTTGCAGCACGTGTTGAGGAGGTGTGGGGCTTCGACCACAAAAACCCCATGGAGCTCTGAGTTTAATGCATCAGCTGAACCTTGTTATACAATAAAAGGAAATGTGTGAAGTCAGTGGAGAAGACGTTTTTTCTTTTCCAGTGTGCTCTGAGGTTTAAGGGCAGTAGAAATCAGAAATCGGTGGGGCTTAAATTTTGAAGTCCTTGCAGTGCTTTTGAACAGTTAACTGCCACATCCTCCCTCCTTCCCCTTGGCCAAACAAGCTTGGAGAGCGGATGGTAAAAGATGATGCTGAAATAGAGCAACTGGAAGCATACCAACAGATACTTGCAGCTGTATGGACAAAATTATTTGGTATCCCACGGCCAGGGATGCTCACAGAAACCTGAAACCGTCCCAGCAAACACGTACCTGTGAGGCTTGTTGGCTCACTTGGTCATGGTGTTAGCTACTGATGGCTCTCTCCTGCCAATATTGCATATGAGATCGGTTTAATATTTGGCACATCCTCTGTGCAGTGACTGTATCCTGCCGTGCACGGGAGTGGGTGGGTGACCTCATGGCTTTTCCTCCGCTCCGACGTCCCTGCTCATCTGTTCCACCGAGTGTGGTTTCTCTACCGGAGGTGTTACATCAGGCAGTGGTGGGAGGGTGTCTCCCAGGCCAGGGACAGCCCTCAGGAGGGGGACATGGTGACAACAGCCATTCCTGAAGGGACTCTGCAGTGCTGGAGAAAGTGTTCCTTTGAAACAGTTTTAATCTTTAAGTTTTGAGGATTTTTATGTTGCACAAAGAGCTGTTTTAAATGGAAAAAGCTTTTTGACATTGATTCAAATGAGAAACTTCCTCATTTCTGAGAATTTTCTGCCTTACTGAGATTCCCCAGCACTTGGAGCTGCAGGCAGGGCTGTCTGCTTCTGGCCAACGGCTGTGCTGGGCTCATCCCTCCCGTCTCCTTATCTCTGGGCACCTTTCTGCTTCTTTATGTATCCCCATCACATATCAAACACCTTGACATATCAGGCAGTGGGAGGACACATGATTGTGGAGCACCCTGAGCACTCAAAAGGCCAAGGGGTGGTGTCTCTAGCAGAAGCTGGCAATGCTAAATCTGTAGAAGTCAGCGGAGCTTTACTATGCTGATAGCCCATACTCTGAAAGTTTCTGTGATTTTTTTTCAAGCTGCTTTTCAGTTCCATCTCTGCTGCCTGTGTGGTTTGGTGGCTCTTCAGCTTGATTTGGAGCTGGGAGTCCTGAATTGGGCTGGCTGGAGAACTGTGGAAAGCCTTCCAGAATCTGGAACAAACCTGTCCCTTGCTTTCCTCTGCAGCTCCTACCTTCTGTTTGTAGACACTTGTGGTTCTGAGGTTTTGGTCAATTGTGTCTTCTCGTGCTGTTAATATGGTGCCCCAGTGCACACTTGGCTGCCCGCAGGGAGGCAGACCCACATTGTTGTTTTAAAATTGTCCTGACGAAGGTCGTGGTCCACTGCGTGAGCTTCCAAGAATGAGATACTTTGCAGAGCTGACTTTGTCCGCTGGCCTTGAGGATGCAATAGCTAACAGCCATGGCAGAAGGGGCAGAACCGTGCCTTACAGGTTGTTTTTTATTCCCAACCCATTACAAATGCATTTATTTTCTTTTTCTTGGAATGTGACTTTTTTTTTCTGCCTTGACACGTGAAATCATCACACCCAGAGCTGTGCTGCCTCATGTTTGCAGCTCAGCCTCTCTGCTCACCACCAGTCTTTACCCATACAGGGGTGCGTGCAGGACTGCTGCCTTCCTGCAGATGTGGTTGCTGCTGCCTCCCCTGCTTGGGGGAGCGACCTGTGGGGTAAATTGTCCTCAGGGACTGAGGTGGCCTTGGGTTGTCTTTTCCCTCTAGCTTCAAAACCTATCATCCAGGAGCTGAATGTGCAGTCACCGTGCTGCGGTCCATCCTGCTACGCTGCCAGGATCACGGTGCCTGGAGGGATGGGTGCAGAAGGGCTACTGCACTCTTGGTGGCACACAGCGATACTGTGGCTGCTGTGCTGCCTCCTGACACCGTGAGCTGCTCCAATGTGGCAGTGTCCTGCTCTCCATCTCTGCTGGAGCTCCCCTGATTCACGCTGCAGTGTGCCCTGCTCCTCTCCTCCTGGACTTGCACTGTGCAGGGCCCCATCCAGCTCCACCTGAGCATCTATCTGCGCTAGGGCCAGACCAGCCAGGGTTGGAAATCGTTGTCACTGAGAGGGGATGTCAAGGAAGGCTGTCGCAGCGGGCTGTGCCCCACAGGGATGCTGGCTAAAGCAGCTGCTTGAGAGTCTTTTTCCTGTTTACTTGCTCTCAGAAGTGCCAGGTGATATGGTGATTAAAGGACATCCCTCCTGTGTGTGCTTGTGCGTCCTTCATCCCTCCTCCTCATCCTCTCTAGGGGGTGTCTCCACACGTGCAGTCCCCAGCCCTTAAGCCAGGTCAGATAACTGGGGTGGCTGCAGGTGGAGCCTCAGCCATGTTGGGAGCATGGGATGTCCAAGAGGACTTAAGCCCCTTGGCACCCTGCCCTGAAAATCTGCACCCCATAGATCTGCTTTCCAGCTGGTAGAGAGGTGGGGTGGGGGCCGGCTTGGTTTGTTTGCTGAGTGTTTGAGTGCTGCCTGACATGGTCCTTCTTGGCATAAGTGAAGGGCAAGGCTCTCATGCTCCTGGGCTGCATCAGAGCAGAAGCAGAGCCTGCTGCCTCATCTCTCCAAGCTGCTGTGCTCAGGTACCTCTGCCAGTGCCTGTCCCACAGGTGTCACTCATCCACCTCTGGTTTCTCTAGCCACAATCCCGGGGTACTTTGGATACCCCCTCTCCTTTGAGCCTGTGGTCCTTGTCCTGCTAATCCTTGCGAGCTCATAGTCCTCCTCAACTTCAGAGGACCAAAAAGCTGTCCCAGGTCTGCGAACAGACCCTGAGCAGTACTGGGCTCCCCAAGCTTGCTGGGTAGTGGGGAGTTGGCTCTGCTGGGACACTGCTTGGCTCTATGTCCCAGCAAAGCAGCAGAAATTGTTTCCTCTTCCCCTCCCCCCTGCCCCCCTCGGTGTCTCATATGTCATTTACTACCTTGTGTCAGCCTGTTCTTGCTGCTGGTTGGAGTATGGGCCCCGTAAGCCCTAGCAGCTCAGGCTCTGGGGCGTATTATGAAAAGGCTTAGAGATGAGGGCATGAAATTTTTGAGCATTGACACGTCAGGTTTGGTATGAACCATAGAGCAGGTTGGTGTGCAAGCAGGAGGAGATCTTCAGCTCTGGGGACCAAGTAAATCCCAGGTGAGGTCGTTAGGGAAAAAAGAAACCCAAGTGATAGAGGAGCCTGGTGTGAAGACCATCACTAAGAGCTCCTGCTTCTACCACGTAAACCGAAGATAATGTCTCCTGATAGGGCGGTGTATGGCTTAGTTTGTATCTGCTCAGTGCCTGCACATCTTCAGTTGGATGGTGCTGTACGAAGATGCCATTGACTGGTTATCAACCATACTCTTGCCTTGACGATGGAAGGTGAAGCCAGCACCATCAGTGGTCCCATTGTGGTTAGTGCAGATAGAGCAAAACTGGTGAAAAGGGAAGAGGAGACTCATTGTTTCCACTTATAACCAGTTTGGGACACAGCAGGTTTGATTTCACCAACAGCTGCTCTGGTAACTCTGCCTCCTTCTCTGGTTCATGGTGCGGTGCTTGGAAGGGACTCTCATGGAGAGTTTGAGGAGGTGACATGAGGAGGTGCCTCAGCTACTCCCTGCATTATAGGTGGAGACGGTACAGCCCTCCGGGGCCTCTCCCACAGATAATGGCACACAGGGAGATCCAGGGGAGGGCACACATCTGGAAATCACATCTGTGCTTTAATGAATACTCAGTCCTTGCTCTCTCAAAATAGTTTTTGAGTTGAGCATCATGGGGGAAGAGGTCAGGTTGTTGTGGTGACCTCAAATAGCTTAGCAGCAGATGGGATCTTTATCCTACTCTTCTCTTCCCAACTTTACCTTGACACTGAAGAGCTCAAGCCCTCGTAGGGACAGGAATGAGCCATCTCCCTGCTGCCCATTGAATGTCCTGGTCAGCAGTCATCTTTGCTGTTAAATCACTGTCACGGAAACTTGATTGCATCGACTGGTGGGATGGATGAAGACTGAGTCATGGCATCTGAACATCACTGGCATTTGCTGCCACTGTGACAAATCTTTTCTGTCCTTCAGTTTTCACTCCTTGCCTTTGTGCCCTGTCCTGGGGACAGTGCATGGTCATTCTTGTCTCCATTTGCTTTGTGGTGGGGCGTGACTCTGTGGGCATGAAAGAGTCAAGAAGGCACCTATGTTGGGTGCAAAAATCCCCAAAGAGCTCCAAGGAGAACTTGCTGCTTTTGGACACCCAGGTCCCCAGATCCACCTCTGCCAGAGCTTCCTCATCGGCCCTGCCAAGCTTCCGGCTGTCATGCTGTGAGCTGGTGAACTGTGCCTTTGACTGCCTTGTGCACTCAGGAACTGCTGGATTGCCATGTCTGCCCTTCTTCCCTGCTTGTTTTTTGCCAGTCAACCTGGTCCCATGCCCTTCCTCTCCCAGGCAGCACTGGCCGTGGATAGGAGTCCTCCAGCTGGCTGAGAGTCTGGGGACATCAGCAACCCTGTAAGCTCAAGGAGAGGGATACAGGGATGTTGCACAGAAGTGCTCCCTGTTGGGCCCTTTGGTGGAAAACACCTGTGCAGGGAGCAGCTTTCTTGAGCATCTCACCCCTTCTGTGCCGAGACGCAGTGCTGTGTTGGGTGTTCTCATCAATCCATCCCTGCCCTTTGCAGTACCTCTCAGATCTCCTTACCACTGAGTGTTTGCCTGAGAGGAAGGGAGAGTGGGAGAGGCAGGCTGGCAGAGCTGGGCTCTCAGATCTTCAGCTTCCCCCATCCTCCCACTGTTTTATTGTGCTCCTGTAAGGTGATTACGTTTCTTGCTCAGGCAGGGCTGAGGAGGATGGAGCCCTTGATGCCACGCAGGAAAAAGGTCACCTTGGGAGTGGCTTGTGGAACCATCCTTAGACAGACAATCTGTCCAGAAGCACCGGTGCCAAGCTTCCCCTTTCCATTTGAGTCAGTGGAAGCTTGTGCCTTTCAAACAGACCAGGCTGGTGACTGAAGGGTGGCTCTGCAGGCTGCCACCAATCTTATTTCATCTGGGGAATGGGCACAGACTTCTTCAGAGCAGCATATGTGCAAGCAAAACTGGAGTTTTACCCTAGCTGCAGTCACTCTGCTTGTATTTTGGGTGGAAACATGCTCCTGTGTCCTGCATGAAGGTGCAACAAGTCCAGGGCTCTTATGGGTGCCAGCCTTGCACGTGGGAGTGGATATGGCCAGCAGCCCTGGATGCCAAAACTTCACGCACACAAAATTTCTGCGGAGGACAAGAGGGAAGCATCCCAGAATGAGGACTATTGGGGCCCCTACCTGGTGTATGCCATCTAGCTGCCTGTCTCCATCAGCTCCCCACTGCTGCCCTCTCAGGGCTATACTGTAGGCATAGGGTGACACCTCATACTCATACTGGCTGTCCTAAAACTGGGTGCTTGCACTCTGCTGTAGACAGATGAGAAAACCTCTGAGAGAGACCCCAAACTGCAAAGTGTTAGGTGGTGGGAGGGTATCTGGGGGAAGATATCAAACGGCCTTGCTCTGTTCTTTGCTATTCCCAAAGCCTTCCCTGCTGGCTAACCTGGAGATGAGGTATGGGCCAGATGTGCCCTCTGCAGTAGTCACAGAAGAGATGTGTCTTCTAAGAAGTCTTTTCCTACCTACCTTGTGCACTTGTGTAGGGCTGGACTGAAGTGTCCATCCCTCCTTGGACCATGACTAGCTTACACGGGTGGGATGCTCCATTTCCACTGACATGGGAGAGAGTGTTGGGGAGACTGGAAGAGCTAGCAGGAGTGTGGCATCCCATACAAGAAGTTCATCTACTCCGGGAGGAGAGCCTGGCCATGGGACCAGGGCAACACTTGCTTTTTGCATCTAGCAAGCTCCCCTGTGTGGCCTGCAAACACCCCTGCCAAAGGCCCTGCTGGGAGCAAAACAGCCTCAGGGGAGAGAGCAGCTGGGAGAAGGGAGAGCCAGTCCCTCTGGGGGGGTGTGGAGGTGTTGCCTGTAATAACCCTGCTGATTAACTGCTGGCCATTAGCTGGCGTTAGGGCAGGCGGCATTGAGGGGTGTCTCCTACTCCCGTTTCCCCAAAACCTCTCTTCCTCTCCCCATTGGAGAGGTTTTGGCTGCAGGTGCCTGGAGGCAGGGCTGCTTGTGGGATGTGGAAGGATCTGGGGACTGAGGGGCTCCTGGTGCTTCATCACATCAGGGGCTGTGACTGCATCAAGGGACCATGGCTTGGGACCAGTGTCTCACCTCTGCTTCTTTGCTTTATTTGGTGTTGTGGTTTCTTGTCTGGCTTTGGGATAGACATGCTGGTGTGGCATTTGTAGCAGAGCCCAGTTTGGTCTGGGCTGATAGGCTCCCCTGCTGACACACTCTCCCTGTCCCCATGGCTCCAGGAGTACAACCAAGGGGGCTGTGTGGCAGAGGCTGAGGAAGAAGCTAGTGTGCTTTGCCCAAGGCTGTGCAGCCCACCAGAGGCAGAGATGGGTCCAATGCCACCTTCTCAGCTGGGGCCAGGTGGTGGTGATGGACATGGTGGCAGCACTGGCATGGAGGTGGCTCAGGCCAGGTGGGTCTGAGCGTGAAGTTGTCCCTGGGAAGGCTGAGACCAG
Organism: Scopus umbretta; assembly: GCA_013400535.1. Lineage (NCBI taxonomy): Eukaryota > Metazoa > Chordata > Aves > Pelecaniformes > Scopidae > Scopus > Scopus umbretta. Next base: position 37,549 of record VZTL01052992.1, on the reverse strand, counting down.
CAGAGTGGAAACTGCCAGCCTTTATATCCCCAGTCTGTGCTGGGCTGTGGGCAGAGGCTGTGAGATACCAGCATCCTGCTTCGCTCACTTGGGGGATTAGCTTTGGTTTTTTAACTCATATTTTCTTGCAGCTGAGAGTAAGCGGGAGAGATGTGCTGACGATACAGAATAGGCAGCTGCCAGCCCACACTTGCCTCTGCTTCTAGCATCAGGAGGATGTTTGTGATCTCTTGAAGGCCATCTGCGTGATGCTGAAGCTGGTGGAGCAGCAAGGTTTGGGTCAGCCTGGGGAGAGGTCCACAGTAGGAACAGGGTGATGTCTGGGCAGGACCTTTGCCTCCCTGCTCCAGCCCATAACATGGGTGTGTGGGATGGAGGACGGAAGGGTGGTTCCTCACATCCTTTCCTCCGACCAGCAGAGTGATGCAGCTGTGTAGCATCTCCTAATCTCCCTGCGCATCTCCTCTAGTTTCCTCTGCTTTTGATAAGGATTTGGGGGGCGACAGGGGAGGGAGGAACTGGAGCTCAGAAGCCACAGGACACGTGGCCCAGGGGTGCAGCGGAGGCAGCAGCAGCTGGAGGCATGGGCAGGAAACACCGGAGCCCGCAGAACAGCGAGCACGTCCCTGCGTGGCCCGTGTGGGCTGCCTGGTGTGTGCTGCCGGCACCTAGGCAGAGGTGCCAGCTCCCAAAGCGGCGTTCAAGCTCTGCCAAATCCTCCCGTTCCCTGCTGATTGATGGAGATCATTGAGAGGTGAGCCAGGATCTGAGTCGGGATCCAGGCTAGTCCCAGTCGTCCTGGCTAATTGGGACCTCCCTGTCATCCCATCTCCCACCCACTGAGCTATTTTTTTTTCCCAGCATCTTCTCTCCCAAGGTGCTCTCTGCATGGATGTTGCTGCTTCTGGGGTAGAGCTAATGAGACAGTTGCTTCATAGCAAAATGCAGTGGCTCGGAGCAAAACTTGCTGTTTGCTGATGCAGGTAGCAGGTGAGATGAAGCAACTTGCTGGAGCAACCTGAGACACAACTGAGCCGAGTCTGGAGGGGAAAATAGCTTTCCCTGTGCCTTCTCCTGAGGTAGTAGAAGTACCTGCATATTGCAGCAACAACAGCAGTGGGCCCCAACAGGCCCCTGAGCACCACGGTGGCTGTGTCCGTCCCTGGGACACCAGTGGGGGTGAGAGAGCTTTTTACAGGACTTTTGGTGCCTCACTGAAAGGGCAGCATGGCCATTTTTAGTTCATAGAGGGTGAGGGATTTGCTGGGGCACAGAGTGCTGCTCATTTGGTGTTTATGTTGGCCTCCATGGATGCCTCAGCCATGCCTCCTGCCCTCTGAAAAAGTAATAAGGTCAAATTAGAGGCCCCAGCTGGTTTATTGTTGTCCTGTCTGGATAAGCCATCTGTTAATGGCATGGGATTGTCCTTCGGAAACCTGATAGCTGATGCACAGCAATGCTGATGGCAGGCGCGGCAGCCGGGAGGAGGACGCAATAACCCCATCGCTGCGTCTCTGTGCAGAGACGTTTAATTCACCATTACACTGTCTGCTCTATTAAGGGAAGCTTGTCAGGTTGAGAGATTGAGCTGTTGTCACTCTGAAAACCTATACTAATGAGAGACGCCTGGCTCTTCACTCTGAAGTATGTTTCTGATCGGTTGGGTTTACTGTTTTGCTTCTTGCGGAGGGGATATTAAGTGTGGGACCCCACTTTTTGCACTCATTACGGGTGCAATGTGTGTTTTGTAAAAGCCATCTTAATTTTTGCAGTCCAGCCAAATTCAAGCTCAGATAGTTACTGTCTGCCTGATTCCTCCAGCATCCCTGGTGGATGCAGGAATGGGTCCGTGTGGGGACAAAAGCCGGGCTTGCCTGGAGCTTTGCAGGCGGAAGGGGCTTGATAAATAGCGAAGGGCAGGCAATGGGCCTCCAGACTGTGAGGTGCTGAAGGCTCTGGCCCCTGTCCAGCAAAGCACTTAGTGCACGCTCGACCGTTCCCTTGAAATCATGGGGGATTTTTGGTTGGGTGGATTTTTGGTTTGGTTTTTTTTTTTTTTTTTTGCGCTGAGTGGTGTTTGGTTGCAGTCAGGAAATCTGAAGCGTTGAGTGGGTGCGGAGCAGCCCCGGGCTGGGCAGGGTTGGTCATGGGGTGATAAACTAGCTGGTGAACCCTGGCATGAGAAGGTTGGCTGCAGTCCTCTTTCAGACTCCTGCAGCTCTTGATATCTAGTGCTGGCCTGGATATCGTTTCAGGGGGCTTCCACTGAAATATTAAGAGGGAGATGGTGCTACTTTGTTCTTCATGCTGTTGCATAGTAGTTTTTTCTTATTTTTACCCACATGCACATACAAGTTGTGTCTTTTTTTCCTCTTTCTCCCTCAGCAGCCTTTCCTTGCGGGTCTGACCACCCAGTGCCCCTTCCAGTGATGGGAAGCCTAGGCATGACCACAGGGTTGTGCTCAGTGGGATCCACAATGTTAAATAGCAGGAAGACTTTTTTTTTTTAAACTGTCTTTCTTTGCCCGAGTGAGTAGCCTGGAGGCTTTTCAGTCCATGTCAGCCAGCTGAGGTCAAGCTGGGCTGGGAGTGACCATGTGGCTGTCACTGCACTGTTTGTCCCCAGGGAGACACACTGCACCAAGTGATGCTTGTTGAGGAGGTGGGTGTGCTCTTGGAGGCTGTCCCCAGTAAATCAGTCCTGGAAGGTAATCTGGGCTAAACCCAATTTTTGACAGCTTTTTTTTTTTTTTTTTTAAATGTAGTCAGTTTTACAACTTTCCAAAAATCCCCTGGAGGTAGAGATTTTGTAACCCTCAGAGCCCATTCCAGGGTGTCCTTATCCTTACACATTATGACACCCTATCCATCAGTGGTTAAACAAGGCTTGGACGAAGTTTCAGTTTTAAATGACTTTAAGGGTGGATCTGGTTTTCATGTAAGCAGAGGGTAATTTGGGTTTTTTTTGTTTGTTTATTTGGTTTTTTTTCTTTAATGGTATGGGGGGTTGGATCTGGGGTCAGCTTTTTCTTTCTGATGCAATCTGCTCCTGCTAAAGGGAAGGTTCATTGCCCAGAAATGTGACCATGTCCCTTTTTTTAACTGCTGGAGGCAAGTAGAGGGCCAGGCCTTTCTGCTGGTGGTAGGCTGGGGGGAAGTTTGGGAGGCTGTGAAGGCTGTTTGCACAGCCGTGGCGTGGCTCATCATGTAATGTGGAACCATGTGAGGAGCTGAGAGCATCTCTGGGCTGGATGGGCTTTGCTGCCTCCTTCCCAGAGCCTCTCCAGGCTGCTGCCTACACACCCACCTGGGAGGGCTGGAGGATGGCCAGCATGCTCCAGGCCTCCTGTCTCATCCACTGCTCGTCTGTCCTTGCTTGCTGCTGGTCCCTGCTCCAAGATCTCAGCCCTGCCAGACCACAGAAAGGTTTATATTCCAGCAGAGAGCTTCCCTCTACCTCTGCCATTGCTGTGGCACCAAGTTCTTCCTCCTCCTGCCACTATCTGCATGGGATGAAGATGGGTTTCTACCTTCTGCAGTGACTGCTGCCTTCCACAGCATGGTCTGGGAGAGGGAGGCTTGGGGAGGAGGAGATGTGGCTCACCCCGGTGACAGGGTACTTCTCTTTGAAGGATACATCATGGATTACCTGCCACTTGTTCCTCTGCCTGCAGTGCATGTGACCCATGGTGCTGGGGCCCCACCAGGTGCTCATCCTCTAGTCTTTGGCCACATCCCCAGTAGGTCTTTCCCAGCAAGGACCCATGGCGTGGACCCATGGTGGGACTTGTGGGCTGCTGCCATGGGGCCCATGCCACCACTCACCTGGGGAACTTGCTGATGCTGAGGGTGGCAGAGCAATGACTATATGTCATTTCCAGCATGCACTCTGCAGTTCTCCATTGCACTCGTGGAGAACCTCTGCTGTGCTTCCAACTCGCCTCCACTCATCTGCTCTCTCCTTTTTAATTTCCACTCCCTGCTCAAGGCTGGCTGCCAGGTTTCCCTGCCTGCCTGATACTTGACTGCCTGGGCAGTCAAGGCTCCCCCTACAACCCTCCCTGCAAGTCTGCAAAGCTGCAGGGCTCTGCCTGAGTACATGACTGGCGCTGGTGAGCAGATCCAAGTGTGTGGGGTCAGTGGCCAACGGCACTTGCTGCAGCAACCACAGTGGGAGCAGGCTCGGGGGGATTAAAAGACAAAGGTGGCCCAAGCCTGGGAGGGCAGGGAAGCTGCTGTGGGTGCTGGGTTTCCTGTTTACCGGCAGGAGGGTGGCTGGGGTGTGCGGAGATGGCTGTGTTTGACTTGGGGCTCTTGCATGCTGCAGTGGAAATAGTTACGGTTGGGAGTTTGGTTTATTGTCTGGAATAATGTGCCTGGCTGTGGTGGTGGTGGGAACAGGCGGAAGGATGGGGAGAATAGCACCCAGGTGCGGGAGAGAGGAGTTGGTGCGAGGCAGGGGTGGGCAAGGGGAGATGGGGTTTGTAGGCTCTGCCTTCATTGCCTGCAGGCCTGCAAGCTGGTTGAAAGCTTGCCTGCAGCTTTTCTGCTAGCAGCAAAGCTGAGGTTGAGCAGTCCAAAACCCACCTGGAGCAGGTTTTGCACCACTCAGCTGTGCGCTTCTGCGGCAGCAGGCCCTGGCTGGTGCTGTGCAAAGCTGGGGTTACCCCCAGGAGCTGCAACAACTCGCAGAGCTGACATGCGCAAAATTAGCAAGAGAAAACCCCAGCAAGACCTGGAGTATAGCAAGATGTCTTCATCTCTCCTTCCCACATGCATGGTGGCTCCTTGTCCTCCTGGGCTGGCAGAGGGGTGCTGGAGGGAGGAGCTGGGGTGGGACAGAGGCAGGGGCCTGTGCAGGGAAGCAGCATTTCATTTCGGCGCTTGCTTGGTTGGGATGGTGGCATTCGTGCTTGCTGTGCTTCCTGCTGAGAGTCATTTCCTTCCATGCTGCAAGGGGGCCGGGAAGGTGTTTGAGTCAGTAGAGACAGCGGGGTTGGCGAGGCTGATCTGCTGCTCTGCGGCAAAAAGAGGGCTGCACAGACCAAACCCTAAACCACCTTCTCCCCAGCACATGCAGGCATGTTTGGGAGGATGAGAGAGACGAGCAAGCAGCTGCAAGTGTGCGTGGGCTGGAGGTTTTTACCCACTCCCTCTGAGTGCGAGGCTGCCCTTCTTCGCCCTAGGAATTCCCTGCCCTAGGAATTCCCTGCGTGCTTCTGTCTTTGATAAGCACCTCGCTTGCTCCAGGGCTCTCTCCATTGCGTGGATTTTAGGTATGCAGTTTGTAACAATAGCTCTGTCTTTCTTACTAACCCGCTGGTGCTCTGTGCAGCAAGAGGTGAGTGCAGGGCATAGTTAGCATGCTGTGACATCTCAAAGTAGAGACAAGATGCTTGCAGTGTGATGCAAAGGAAGGCCATTACTATTTTGGCACCTTCCTTCAGTAGTTATCATCTGGTAAACTACCTGAAAACCCAGCTGCCAGTTCTTTCCCACTGTGTTGGTCAAGCCCTGCATTCTTCAAAGACAGGATTAGTCTTCAGCCCTGCTGTGCAAAGGCCTTAACCGTGATACGGTTTTTTTAAGGGCTAAAATAACATGCTGTGTCACTAAGGATGTGAGCACATGGGCAGGTTACGGCAGGGCACACTAACGTTTGAATTTCCAGCCAACTCATTTCCGAAGGGTAGGTGATGCCTTAAAAGTCACACCCTTGCTTATTTTAGGGATATTGTCTGTCCTCCCTTTGCAGATCCAAGGAACTGGATCTTTCTGTGCTCTTGTCCTGAGCTGGTGAGCTTTGGAGGGTTATTGCAGTGGTCAGTCTGGATATGTCCTGCGTCAGGCAATGAGCGGGCTGCCATCATCTCCAGATGCACACCCATGGTGCTGCATGGTGTATCCTGTCAAGAGAGGATCCCTCCGTTCCTCATGTAGGGTTTATGAGTCTCCCCAAAGTTAAGCCCCGTGTCTGGCTTGCCATGGTGTTTGCTTGGAGCAAGCATCATCACTTGTGATGCAGTTCAGTACTGTCGGCTGCTGCTGCAGGTGATGAGCAGGTCATGTTTCTGTCTAGTTTTAAACTGCAGTAAATTGAAATGAAAGGCAAGTCAATCCACAGTCAGTGCAGTAAGTGGGGTTTAATTGGGATGAATTACATGCCAGGTTTGCAGTAATCTCCATCCTGCATTGCTCAGAAGCATCATCTGCTTTGGAAACGTGACTCAGAAATGTTGTTTGATTCCCCCGAGCATTCAAGAAACTATTTTTCCAGGAAGCAAAGATTCTTGGGTTTGGGTTTTTTTTTCCCTCATTGCTGTTTGTGTTTTCTCTTTGTTTTATGGCAAAAAGAGTCCTTTCCCAGAATTTCTTCTGGGGAGGGAGGCTGTAAGATGCTCCCTTACCAGCATCTCTTCAGCTCCCTCTCCTCACTTGGCGTTTAATGCTCACAGCTGCCCTTTGCAGAGGACCACAGCTCTGAGGTAGCTGGTTGGAGTTATCTGGAGTTATCCTTTTCTCCATGAGCCAGAGCTGAAGCTGCCAGGATGGTGTTGTAGCTGCACCATTGGATTCACCACCACATGTATAGCCAGGCACGTCTGCCTCCTCACCAGCCCCACACCTGGATTTGCTCTGCTGTTCACTGCCAGGACCTGCCTGGGTCAGCTCGCCACCCTGGGCTTTCCCTGCTGCCTTATGCTTGGTCACCTTTGGGTTGGCCCACTGGGGACAGTTGCTGAGGTGTGACACCAGCCCTATAACCTAAGGATTATCCTCAGAACAATGCTGTCTCCATGTCCCAGAAGGCTGATGTGATCGTGGTGCTGTCTGCCCTGCCTTAGCCATCATCTGGTGGGTACTGTCTGGGGATTTCATTTGACCATGGCTTGGTTGCTTGCAGTTCATCTTGCCCTTTTCAGCCATTCCCTGGAGGAAGCATGTTGATGTTATAGATGTGCATGAGGATAATAAAAATAAGCACAGCTCCCTGGAGTCACTAACCTCAGCCCTGGCCAGGGTAACACTCTGTCCAACTGAATTACCAGCTTCATGACCTGGGACCCTGCCATCTCCCATCTGGCAAGAGATGCAACTCTGAGCTTTCCTCTGCAATCTGAGCCCCCCCAACGGTAACGCCCTCTGCCACTGCCACAGGTGCAGAAAGAAGCTAGTTTTTTGGGTTTTTTAAAATAAAGACCATGGGACTTGTTTTATGTGTGTAGTACAAAACTGTGAGAGGGAGCCCTGAGCTGTTATCCCACCTCCCTTGGCTCTAGTTCTGACCAGCACCTTGCATATGTTTAGGTTGTTGGTATCAGACCTCCCTGGTGGTGTCTGGAATTCAAATGATCTCCAGAGATTTGGCTGGTTTTGTGCTTTTTCTAATGTTTTCTCTCAGGAAGTTGTTTGGCAGTCAGGTGGGGAGGGGGATTATGCCTGGAAGCACAGGGGGTTCACTGCAGTTGAATGTGCTCCAGAGCTGTGTCAGATCCACCACAACTGAATCAGCAGAGGTTGGGCTTGGTTGATCCTTGCATTGTGCTTTCTTCTGTGGTCTTCTGAACACCACCCAGAGGTGAGAAACGTTTCATCCCTCTTTGGCTAGGGAAGGACAGAGTTTTCTTGGTGAAGATGGTGTATGAAGGCAGGGACTGCCCTGGGCAATCCTGGTAGTCCTCAGAGGAGCTGGGAGGATGCTAACAGGGCAGGGTGGAGATGCCAGAAAATGCAGTCATAATTTAGGGTGAAAGTGGGGAGGGAGGGAGGCAGGGGCACCATCAAGTTGTTTAAACCAAGAATCAACTCAAGTTTCAGTATGTAACTTGAATTTGGAGAGGAGTGAATCTTAAATCTATGGTGATGTAAGATGTGGTAGCTGCAAACAGGATTTCATCCAGCTGGGCAGGCGGCTGCGCCCTCAGAGGGTTCATCTCTGTAGAAAAGCCTTCTTTGAAAAAAAAAAAAAGAGTTGCTGTCTTGAAAGATGAAATAAGGGTGCAGTTTGCAGATGTATGTTGGGTGGAGGAAGAGGAAAGTGTGAAGCTAAAGGGCAAAGGAGATTGTAGTAGTGGTAGTGCTGCCCTCTGCTCATTGTGCCTGGGGATCATCGCAAGTGAGACATCCAACCATTCTTGGGGGACACAGAGGCAAATAGGGGGATGGTGGCTGGGGAGGCATCCTAGGGAACTGGTAAGAAGGGGCTCTGCTTACAGGCTTGTCTGCGTGCACAACCATGTGCACACAGCAAGAGAGATTTACAAGATAACTGGTAAGATCTCTGTGCTGCTTTGAAAGGTTGCGGAGCAAGCTGGGGCTCTTGAAGGGCTTGTCAAAGGTGACAAGTGCAGGCAACTCCTCTGGGAGGACCTAGGCATCTGTGGCTGTGCTGAGGACCAGACTGGTGGTGCTGTGCTAGAGCTCTGGGTGCCTCTTCAGCCTGTGCCATCAGCAGTGGCAGGAGAGGACTGGGAGGCTGCCGTGATGGTTGCTTTCTGCCTGAATGCAGTGAGTCCTTCTACAGGGCACCATCCCCAGCATCTGCCCACTGTTCTTGGCTGTCTGGCAGCTCTCTGCCTGCATCAGGGCAGCCATCCCTTCCTTGCTTTCCAGCGTAGCCAGGGAAACAGTTTGCCGTTCGGAGCCTGGTACTCCAGTGCAGTAGGCATGCCTGGGTCTGCCATCAGGTAATGGGTGGTAATCCAGCTCTTCAGATGACTACAAAAGCGTTATCTGTGTCCTTTCTTCTCTTCCATCTTCATGGGAATTCCAAGCTATTTGCTGAACTCCCCTTTTGTTTTCCCTTTCTGTTAGTGGATATTCGTGAAATCAAAGAGATTCGTCCAGGAAGAAACTCACGTGATTTTGACCGGTACCAGGAGGATCCATGTTTCCGACCAGACCAGTCTCACTGCTTCGTTGTCCTCTATGGCACAGAATTCCGGCTGAAGACCCTCAGCTTGCAAGGTAAAGCACTTGTGGCCACAGGGCTGTGCCAGGGCAGGGTAGGGCAGGCACCTCATCACAACAGAACCCAAACTTCCAATGCATCCTTCCACCAGTGAGCTGGAATGTATGCCTGAGCAGGTGCTATTTTCACCACACTGAGGAGGTGTCTTTGGAACAAGGTGACGCCAGTTCCCTGAAGAGTACACATTCAACCCCTAATTAAGTCAGTTAATTTGCCTGGTAAACCCAAAAGAAGCCCCTAGTTCAAATATGTGCTTGAAATCAAGTGCTTTATCTCATCTTGGTTGTTCGCGTTCATCAGCTGCATTGTGGTAACCAGTCCCATGCACAAAGTGGTAAAATCTCACTCAATTCTGCTCTGCAATTCTGCCAGCAGCAAACGCTAACTCACAAAGCCTCGGTACCTCTGAAGTGTTGGTCTCAGCTTTCCTCAATGCCTTGTCTGTTGACTTAAGCTGGACTTGGAACACCCAGCCTTATGTTTTGCTATTGAAAGAGGGGAGATTTGTGCTGTTGAATCTCCTACTGCTCAGATGGAGGACAGTTTCATAATCACTGGCTGCAGTTTCATGGATGGATGATACCTTTTTCTGCTATAACAGTACGCAGTCTTGTGCCTTGTTTAAACCCGTGTAGGCAAGCACTGATGGAGGCAGTCACGCTGACCCCTTAACATCCATGGCAAATCCGCCTTCTGGCTAGTGCTGTGGGACACGGGGACAGAGACAGCACTTCTGCCCTCAGAAAAGATAGAGCTGCTGACTGGGAGGTTATGGAGGAGCTGGCACACATTTCCAAGGAGGTGTTGGCCTGTCACCCAGGCCAGCCAGTGTTACTGCTTGGGGACAAAGATAACCTCCAGCTCTTGAGAACTGAAGGGAGGAGAGAGCGTGACATGCAGGGGCAAGGAGTCCAGCCAGCCATGTACATCCCATGGGAGGGGAGCAGGAGCTTGGCAGGGAGAGGAGCTGGCCACAGCATCTGCACAGGAGGGACCTGTTACCAGAAAGGGGATGGAAGAAGGAATAGGGTATATAAGAAGATAGAGATAGTCCCAAGAGGTTTGGGTTGGTGATCAGCTTCTATGTTCCTTCCTCCCATTTCTTCTGTGCACTTTCCACAGCCACTTCCGAGGACGAGGTCAATATGTGGATCAAGGGGCTGAACTGGCTGGTGGCAGACACTCTAAGGGCTGCCACGCCCTTGCAGATTGAAAGGTGAGGAACTTGTCCTTGTCCTGCACTTTTTTTTTTCTTTTTTTCTTCCTTTTCTGTCCTTTTTTTGACAGAAAAAGGTGAGCACAGTGACAATGTCTTATTCCCTCTCTGAGCCACGCTGACCTGGCACTCCTGCCTCTGCACTCAAGAGGCTTCATCCTGTTGACCCGCTGTGCTGCATCATCTGCAGCCAGAGTTTGATCTCACATGTGTGCAGGGAAAAGGAGCTTTACTGTGAAACAGATGTTTTTATGTGTGCTCAGCCTGTGTTATCTGTAGCAATTCGGTGCAGTGGCATGTACAAGAGAATACCTTTGATTTTTTTGTCTTATCTGTGGACTCACTTTCAGGCAGAGATGGTTTTAAAGGGGGGCAGGTATTCTGCGTGAAAATAGGGTAGGCTGCCTTGGGAAGGGGAGAAAACCAAGTTGTCTGGTGGGAAGGAGGCCTGCGAGAGTGGACAGCGTAGCATTGAGCATCTTCCAGAGACAGCAGCATACCAAACAACCTTGTTGTTGAGGAGTTGAGGCTAAGCATGTGTGTGTTTGTGCCTTTCCATTTAGGTGGCTCCGGAAGCAGTTCTACTCGCTGGATCGCAACCGGGAAGACAGGTAAGAAGAGAGAAAAGGCATGCTTGCACAGATCTGCACGTTCACAGAAGGGTTTGAGCCAGAAGAGTTTACCTTTGACTTGAAACCCCAGCCTTTGCTTTGGATTTTTTGTTGGGTTCTTTAGGTTTTTAATTTTAATTTCCAAGGAACCATGATCCAAGTCCCAGTACTTCCCTGGCTGATTTTCACTGAATTAAAAAAGCATAGAAAAATTGTCTTGTTTCCCCAACCTATTTCCCAGCTGTTTAGACCATGTAACATCTTGAGAGCCCATAGCTGTGAAACACCTTCACCCTCAGCTGGCATCACCCAAGGAAGCAGACACCAAAGAGCCAACAGGCAGCTCTGGCTGCCCGTCAGGGCTGAACTGGGTTATGTTTGTTACTCTCCATCTCTCCTCCTCTGAGGTCCGTGAGGCCATGGGTCACCCCACTGCTTGGGTTCTAGGTTGATGGTCTGCAGCAGGGCCACTACTTGTGGGGTTCTTGGGTGAATGCTTAGTGATGTCCTAGTGGGTGAAATTTCACACTTGAACCCATCATGAAAAGATAAGGGAAGGGAATTGGGTCATGACCCATCATGAGGAGATAAGGGAAGGGACTTCTCCCTGTCAAGGAGGCAAGTTCCACCACGTTCTGCTTTCTGCCACCGTTGCCTGCTTTCCCTGGCCGTATGCTGGCTGCCAGTCTCCTCTTCCCGAGTTGCTGTTATTTGCCTCCTTTCATCTCTGGGACATGGTTTTCCCCCTTGATGTTAACTGAGCCCATTAGCCTTTCAGCATTGATTTCCACATTACTGTGCTCCCTCCCCTGGGGTAGGGGGATTCCTCCGGTCCTGCTCTGGAGAAGGCAATGCTGGAGACATCACTCACACATCAGCTTGTGCCCCCAGCTGTGGTAGAGCACATGGGTCCCATCTGCCCCCTTTATGTGCCTGGGTGCCCAGGCAGGGCTCACTGCGGAGCACCAGGCAGATCTGTGGGTTCCAGAGCATCCTCCACTTGGTCCCTGCCAACGCCATTGATCTCACAGTGCTACCAATTTCCATGCTTCACGCTGAGCCCTGGAGTCCTTCTTACCCTTGCAGCAAGCTCCTGCCAAGAAACTCGCCCCACAAACCCAGCTGACTGTGCCGGGGGCATGCCACTGGGGAGCTGTGGGTGACTGTGGTCGGACAGGTCAGTCCTGTGGATCAGCAGGCGAAAATCACCACTCTGTACTCATCAGGAGCAGCAAGCAGGTCCTGTCATCCCGCTTTGGGCCCCACTGCTGTGTCCCTTCCAGCCACAGTGTGCTGCCCCGTGACAGCCAGGACAGGCAGCCGGCCCCGCTGTTGGGCAGCTGGGGGTTAAATTTGACCTATCTGCATCTCAGAGTGGCGCGGGAATGTGTTGCATTGGGGAGATCCCACTGCACTGGACATTTTTGCCTTTGCAATGATTTATATTGTGGCATGGCAAGAGCTCCATCGGGTGCACAGGGATTTTGCGGAGGAAGGATAAACCCTGGCAAGGCAGAAAGGGGAGGAGGGGCGCCTTTAATCTGTTGCAGCTGCTCTGCATATGCCACACACCTTTCAAATCCTGGCTTGGGTTTTATACATGGTGTACTGGTTTTCAGTGGTGACCGGGCATAATATTTCCGAATTCAGCAATGGAGAGCACTGAGGCAGGTGCAGGGGTGGCTGTTGTAGGCGTTTTGGAACATGAATGCAGGAGAAATGGAAAAAATTGGTCCTTTTTCTCATCTGGTTATACAGTAAAAGTTATGAAATGGCATCCCGACAGGACAAAAGAGATTGCATGTAAATTGCCTGAGACATGGTCAGCAGAGCTGAAAGCCAACCTGTTGCATCTCTCTTGTTATTTTTCTTAATATCAAGTTTCTATTAGCAAACCATTCCTGCTCCTTTCCAGAATGGACAGGTTTTAGGCAGCTGAAGAAATCATTCCCAGCAGTCATGTACCCTGCGCTCGCCTTGTGCCCCAGCCTTCTGCACCAGAGCCCTTTCCTTTTCGCCTTCTCCCGGCTGGGTGCCTGTGCATACCTTCCAGCACGCCGGCAGATGTTGGCTGTTTTCACTGGCTTCTGGGCCTTTGGATATTTGTTTTTCCAAGGGAGGTTAGGTGGAAAGAGGAGGATAACAGGATGCTGGGGTTTTTTTCCTAACTGCTGTGGAAGAGACTGTTTCACCTCTGGCTAGGAGAGCTGCCTGTGGCTAGGAGCAGGGTTACAGCACTGGAGGCCGGAGGGGGGGGAAAGTTTTTATCCCCTGTGAGAGGGCTGGATCTGTCCATTGGCCTGTTTGTCATGAAACCTTAAAAAACTTCCGTAGAAGAAATTAGTCTGTCTATTTGTTTTTTACTTTCTAGTCTCAAAAATACTACCAAGCTGTTTTTCCACCATCTCCAACACTTTAACATTATTAATAACACACAGTAAATAAAGTCCTTCCATACCCCATCCTCCTACCGAAGCAGAGAGGGAAATGGTGGTCACACAGAGGGCTTGCTCTCACCTCTCCTGGTGCCGTCACATTGATGAGCAGGGCCGCAGTCCAGCACCTCCCTGCAAAACAGCCCAGCATCACCGGAGCTGGGCGCTGGCTCCAGTGGGTCTCCAGCCCGATGCGCCTACTGCTGGTCCTGTGACTTCAGCCCCTCCTGCTCTTTTTCCAAGAGCTTTTTTTGCAGTCTCAGCCTTTCACCAAGGGGGGATTGCTGCTGGGTGGCCCTGGGGTCTCTGGGTGTCCCATCAGGATCCCATGAGAGCTGCTGCATGCTGTGGTCCTTGACACGAGGGCATCTCTCATGAGCCACCATGGCACTCCTGGCTCACTCCCCCTGACACTGCTCCATTTCCCTCTCATCCATGACCCTGTAGCTGAGACCCCTCTGCCCTGGGGGTTGCACAGCACCCTGCACATGGCCATGGATGCTGGGTGCATACAAGAAGGGAAATGGCAGGCTCCCCTCCCCAAAACGCTCACCCTGAGCCCCAGGGGTAACTTCTCCTGCTGGGGGAGATGGAGGTGCAGGGTGGAGATACCAAACTGCTGCTGGTGCTGAGAGCACGTTGCTGGCTCTGTAGCTCATACAACTGGGAGGGAAGGGGAGGTTGGTGCCATTTGTCAGCTTTTTTTTCTTCCTGTCCTGCCAGCAAGTGGCAGGATGCTACCTGCACGGTCCTCGGCTGGCCGAGTGCTGGCCTTGGGCACGGCACGGGAGCTGGGCCAGGTCCTCCTCTGGCCCCCTGCGGCTCTGAGCCCAGAAACAAGGGCTCTCTGTGTCCCGCCGGCTGCAGAGGCCCTTGTCTCTGCAGTGCCTGACACCAGCCAGTTTCTCCCTCTCCTTGGGGCTCCCTCCATCCCTCCTCCTTTCTGTGTCGTTTGAGGTCACCCTGTTTTGGGGGAGAGCATGAGAGATGCGGTTCACGCTGCCCCTCTACACTGCTGCAGGTGACAGTGCGACCTCTCCACAGGATGTCTTCCCTGTCATGTTTATATTTGCACCCCAAAGCTGTGAGCGTTCCCAGGGTCAGACCTGCCCTATGCTTTGCGGGACAGGGGAGCATCCTTTAGGGTCCTGGGTTCCCACTCAGTGGGGGACAAAAGCAGCATCTGTGATTGCTGGGGTGGACTCAGAGGACTTGCTTTTTAAGGCAGGAGCTGCCAGAAAATGATTGCATGCAGACCCCTCGGCTTCTTAAATCGTGCAGATGGGAGACATCCATGTTTTTTCTCGCTGCAGGGCCATCGCCCCATGGGAGAGCAATGCCAGAGCAGGCGGGGGCGGCCCAGGGCTCCTTGTTGCCTGTTTCTGCCCGCCTGGGTGCAAGATCCCACTCGGGATTGGCACCGGAGCCCTCCCTGGTCCGGGAACTGGCACGTTTGGTACAAAAGGCCTCGGGGGGAGGACAGCCAGCCTGGCTGCCCCGTGCCAGCGGTGTGTGTGGCAATGGCTGAGGAAGCACAGCTAGGCATGATGTGGCAGCACTGTGCCTGTGGCTAGACACCGAAAATGGCTTGTTTCCTCTCTTTAGGATAAAATTAGCAAGGTCCAAACCACTTGCAAAGCCTGCCCTGGTCCAGCTCCCTCCGCAGGCCAGGGAGTGGGTTTTGGAAGGGATTTGGTCACCTAGCATCCACATTCGGTCACAGATACTTGCAAAATGCTTCTCCCTGGTCATTGCCATAAAGCAGTAGGCAATATGCACCTGTTGCAGCATCGGCTTGAGTGGGATGAGAGTGCTGAGACTCGCCCTGCATTGTTGGGAGCTTGCAGGAGCAGTGTTTGCAGTTCCCATCGGGATGCAAGCACCTCCTTCTGCTCCTCGTGTGCAGCATAGATGCAGAGATCATTGGGGTAGAAAAAAACATTCTTCTGTTCTGCCTTTGGTTTCAACCTCAGCATCCTTCTGGAGTTGTGCATCCGTCCTTGTGTGTCACAGCTGGTGCCCCTTTGGGCACAGCCGCTCAGTGCATGTGGTGTCCTAGTCCCTGCATGAGACCTGTCTGTCCCAGAGCTGCTGAACATGTTTCTCCTCTTCCCTCTGCCGAGCCAGAATCTCTGCCAAAGATCTGAAGAACATGCTGTCTCAGGTCAACTACCGGGTCCCCAACATGAGGTTCCTGCGGGAGAGACTCACGGTGAGTGTGTGACCCCTCCGCTCTCCCCATTTGCGCTGGGGACCTTTGGCAGCCTGTTGCCTGCCTTTGAGCAAAACGTGGTGGTGGTTAAACTCCCACGACATGTTTGCATATTGCAGAGGCTCCAGCCTTTCCTGGGAGGGCCCCCACCCACAGCAGTGACTGAAGAGGTGCCAGCTCCCACTGGGTGCCGCACCCTGGCCCGTTTGTGGCCAGCACCCTCTCTTTGCCCCACCCTGCCTCCCCTGCTCTCCGCATTGCTCCTGGCTCCGGTCTAGGGCTTTTCCCTGGTGGGGTAGAGTGCTGGAGGACAGGCAGCAAAGCCAGCTGGTCCTGCGTCCAGGGTCCTGCATCCTGGGTCCTGCGACCCGCTGCCTCCAAGTGACAGGCAGCCGGCTCTGCCAGCATTAGGAATGAAAGGTCACGTCGTGATGACCAGCCATTTCCACCAGCACTAAACTCAATGGCCAAAGGAGAGCATAGGCTTTGGGTCTTACAGTTTCCAGACACTTCAGATGCTCTCTGCAAACAAAAAAATAAAATGACCCTTTTGTAACTATTCAAGTAAGCAGTACCCCTTTTGTCAGTACTGTGATGCCTTTATGTGGGTGAGCTTGAGGAACTGTGTAACGTGGTTTAGGCTGTGCCTGTGTCCTGGGCACTATGGCGTCCCACTGGCCCCAGCAGAGATGTGTAGAGATAGGAGGCAAAGTCTGGCCAGCCTTTGGCCTTTTCCTCCTCCTATTCCCCCAGGAATCCTGGTGTGAGGAGACGCTTCTTGGGCCGTGTAGAGTTGCCTGTGGCCCCTGTAAAACCTCTGGGCTTCTTTTTTTGCCACAGGACGTGGAGCAGAGGAACGGGGATATCACATATGGGCAGTTTGCACAGCTCTACCGCAGCCTGATGTTCAGCGCCCAGAAAATGGTAAGAGCTGAATTCTCCAGGGCCAGGAGGGGGAGGGAGAGACCATATTTGTTACTGGGCATTCCCTCTTAATCGCCTTTTTAACCTTGCTGCCCTCAGCTAATAGCTCGTCTCCTACCTCTGGGCCAGGGATGACAGGGAGTAAAGAAGTTACTGCTTTAGGCTGGTTAGCACAGGGCTGCTTGGGCTGCTGGGGATGGGGGAGGTGGAGTGTGAACAATGGCTGTAGGAAAGCAGAGCTGCACAGTGCTGATTTGCTATCACCTTCTTGATCAATTTGTGTTTTCACATACGTTGGTGAGATTGAGTGCAAACCTAATGCTTGTGCTTCTTCTTTTGCAGATGGATGTCCCATTCCTAGAGAGGTGGATAATTCTCTATATTTGCTGGGGAAAGGGCTGTTTTCTTTTGCTCTGTAAGGTGCTTTAGTGCCTGCAATAGCATGTTGGGGAGGAGGAATGCTGCACACCTCTTGCTTGCCATCGCTCTACTTGCATTTTTGCACTCTAAATAAGCATCTTTGCTGTAGACACTTCAGCCTGGGCTCTCAGTAAGGGAGAGTCAGTAAGGGCTCTCTTTCTCCCAGACATCCCACTGAGATCCAGGTCAGGATGTCAGGCCACCTCCAGGAATGGTCAGTTGGTTTATGTGAAATAATCAGACCTTGAGCTGTCTCCCAGAGGTTATCCTCACAGTTGGTGCTGGCTGGCCACAATGCCAGGGACTGTGCAGGCTGGCACAGTGAACTCCCTCCCCTCTGGCTCCTCTCCAGGCAATACCTGCAGTGCCATTGCCAACTGTGCCCTTCCTTGTCCTGTGCACATCTCAAACGTGATAAGAAGAGCTTGAATTTAGACATGGAAGCTAAAGAGTGAAAGACTTGTTAACTTGTCCAGGTTATTCCCTATGGTTTCCTCTCTTTTTCTTATAACCATAGAAAAGAGAGTTGGCAGGGACCTCAGCAGACCACCTGGTTTGTCCTTCTACCCAAGGCAGCCAGCACTGCCCAGTCCATTTCTGGTTTTTTTGGTGTTAGTCCCCAGCATGGCCCTTGGCTGTTCATTGCGGCTTGGTACGTTCGTGGACAAGTCTTTTGAGATAATCAGCTACAATGGATTCCCTCCTTCATTACTTGCCCTGCCTCCTAGAGTCCATGTCTTCTGGATACCTGTAGCTCTGTCTGGTCTACAATCACCCCTTGACTGCCCTGCACCTATTCTTTTAATTCTTTTACAAGCCAGACCCTTTTTTTTTTTTTTTTTTTTTTACAAATCAGTCCCTCTGGTGTTTTTTGCTGCCCTTCATCAGAGCTTCATGTTGTCGTACCCTTGGCAGTGTGAATCCTAGACTGCTCCTGGAGCAGTCCCTGGCTCTGAGATGTGGACATATAATCTCAGCTGCTGTGTGTTTGCTGTCATGTCCTCCTTGGCTCTCTCTGCTCATCCTGCTCTGCTCTTGCAGCTGTGCTTACTCGGGGCACATCTTGCTTGCACATGCCATGGTGGTTGCGGATGGCATCTCACATGATGCTGGTAACAGTTGGTCATGATGTGCTGCATGAGTGACCAAAGCTTCTCTCTCTCTCCTTTTCAGGGGTGGAGAAAGGTCTGAGCACTTCAGGGTATCACTGCTGGAGTTGCAGAAGTTCTTGCTGGAGTACCAGAGGGTGAGCTCAACACTGGCCCAGGGGAGGGACGAGTGGGTAGGCACCAGTATCAGTAGGGATCTGGTACTCCAAGGGTAGCCTTGCTATGGAACCGCGATGATTTGGTCATGGGGTGCTCTGCCTGGCAGGACCACAACCTGAGCGCATCCTTCCTGGAGCAGGAGGATGATGCAGGGGAAGCACTGGTGAGGGTAAACCTGGTCTCAGCCAGGCACCTGGGTCAGAAAGGGGAC
The DNA here is from genome assembly GCA_013400535.1 of Scopus umbretta. Classification (NCBI taxonomy): domain Eukaryota; kingdom Metazoa; phylum Chordata; class Aves; order Pelecaniformes; family Scopidae; genus Scopus; species Scopus umbretta. Next base: position 19,281 of record VZTL01052992.1, on the reverse strand, counting down.
CAAGAGCAGAAGATCTGAGAGGATTGGAGGTCCTAGGAGGGAGGAACTGGTGACTGGAGATTTACGCAGTTCCTGTCACCTTGGCTGGTACTGCAGGTTTGCAGCAGCCAAAGCATCACAGTCCATCCTGCCTACTTGGGAGGTCTCAGCATCTCCTGAGGAGCAGCCAATCAATTTGATTGCTGACCTTTCTATTTAAAAGCGATCTTGGGTCATTCAGCAAGCATGCTCAGACATGCATGAAGGCACAAACAGTGCATTTGCAGGCTGCGCAGACCCTTTGTTTCGACTCTTGCTGGGCTCCTGTCTCGTTGCTGGTCTCATTCTCCAGGAGGACAGGGGTGGCTCACAGAAGCACTGCTGTGCCTCGCATGAGAGCATGGGATGTCCTGCTTTCCACCGTCCTCCCCGTGTCCCACCGCCACCTCCCTGCCCATGGTCTGCAGCAAACAGAGAGTTAACCAGCGAAGAGATGCAGCTGTTCTGATGGCCTAATGAAAGACACCCAGGGAGAGAGAGAAGCAAAAGGAAGCTGAGTTGGCTTTGGCTGCTGAAGGAGGAGGGATGGCAGATGTGTGCAAAGGAGCTATCGGAGAGAAAAATGCATGGCATTGAGAAAATAAAGACTACTTAGAAACAGGGCAGATTTCTGCAGTTGCGTGCTATCCGGCATTTGTGCTGACAGTTGAATTCCTGGCAGAGATGGGTTTGCATTAAAAACTGCCTCTTTAATGGTTAAAGCTTCTAGCTGGATGAGCTGCACATGGTTTTGAATAGTACTTTCTGAAATGGTTTCTTTTTTATGTCTCTCTTGGGGTTTGCAGGAGCTCTGGGCTGCAGATATCCTTCAGGTACAGGAATTCATGTTCAACTTTCTGAGAGACCCTTTGAGGGAGATTGATGAGCCTTATTTCTCCCTTGACGAAGTAAGACACTTTGAATGCTAGTGTGTATGGAGTGGGGTGGAGCAGGGTGTGATGTCCCCAGTGCGATGTGCAATGTGCTGTGTTGTGACAGCTCTACTGTCTGTGTCTTCACTGCGGGGTGTTGGTGCTTAAAAGGTCACAGTTTCTGCAAGCTGCATTGCTATACGAGGTGAATGTGGTGGGTCACCATGTTGCATAAGATCTGGTTGGTGAAGGGAATGACTTCTGGGCTCTCTTCTTGTGCTGAATGTGTGCAGCTGAGAGTGCTCATCGGGCAGTTCATTTGGAGGAGGAAAGGGGCTGCATTTGGCTTAATGGCCTTTTGGGGCATTTAAGGATCTTTTCAAAGTAAGAAGAGCTGAAAACAAAAGAATAAAAACAACTGGAGATGACCATGTCACTGGCAGTCTAGACCAACTCCAACGGAAAGGTCCCTTAACCCACGTGGCCTTAGTGAGCTATTGCATGCCATATGAGCTGCAAAATAAAATGCAGAGCAATTCATTTGTCTCCAGCTGGGTCAAATGATTTGCACACCGATATCTGGCACAGTTCAGAGGATAGATAGCAATGCCCAAGCTGTGTTTACTTGAGCATGCTGGGTCAGGTAACTTGTGTAGGTAGCAGTCTTTGTTGCCTCTGGTCAGTCTGCACTGACCTTAGAAAATAGCTACCTGCTCAGTAGCTGCTGACACGGAGAGTGAGATGTGTGTGAAGCTAAACCACAGCACCTGGCTCCTCCGCATCATTAACACACTTCTGTTTCTTCCTGAGCAGTTTCTCACCTTCCTGTTTTCCAAAGAGAACAGCATCTGGAACTCACAGCTGGACATGGTGTGTCTGGAGAACATGAACAACCCCCTGTCCCATTACTGGATCTCCTCCTCACACAACACGTAAGGACTAGGGGATGGCTCTCCCCACCTGTCTGCTCCCAGCATACTCTTCCCCTGTGCCATGGTGGGATTCTCCTGATTCTGCCTGATCTGAGTGCTGGGTCAAGTAGACTTTTCCAACGTGGGGTCAGTACATCAGAGACCTTCCTCTTGGTGCCCCAGTCCTCCCTCCATCATTTAACCATCAGTGTTTTGCTCTGGTTGTTGTCAGTGCAGCAAACATCTGCACAGACTGTGCTTTCAGGTGCGAGGTTTTCACTCTGGCTATTTCTTACCATTAGTAATGTCTTCTTCCACAGCCTCTGAGGACAGGTGTGATAAAGACCTGGCAGGCTGAAACTGGCCATTTTCCTTCTCTGCTGCTAGAAGAATCTTGCGGGAACTGCTTTCTTTGCAGACAGGCTCTGTCTATGCTCCCTGTTCATGGGATGCAGCAGCAGCACCTTATCCCAAATTTAAAGGACCAGTAAAGCCAGCTGATAGCCTGGAGGGCCACCAGCGAGCTCCTGTCTGCCTACAAGAGCTGGACCAGTTCTGCTCTTGGGCTGCTTTTGGCAGGTGCAGGGGGCTCTTTGTGGCACCAATGCTGATATTGCTCTTTGAGGCTTATCTCAAGAGCCAGCAGCTCGGAGTAGTGCTTGCAGCCCCTTGCAGTAGGGGCAGAGTTGAACCCCTCCCAGGGGAAGATGGCAGGTCTCAGGGAAAGTCACTCTCGACGTTCCTTACATCGCAGAGGCAGGTCCATGATGTCCCAGCAGACATCCATGCCTGTGGTGACCATGTTGCTTTGCTGATGTGTTCTCTCACATGAAAGGTACCTGACAGGGGATCAGTTCTCGAGTGAATCCTCGCTGGAGGCATATGCCCGCTGCTTGCGCATGGGATGCCGCTGTATTGAATGTGAGTACCTGGAGCCGGCGCTTCTGTCTCCGTCATGATAGCTTGCGATGGTCAGGAAGGTTCAGCTTTTGTGGAAGGCAGGGCTGAGGGTTGATATGCTGGTGGCAGCATTGTCACCATGATGTTCTGAAAGGGCTGAGGTCATTTGCTTTTGTGGGACTGGGTAGACATGCTCAAGCTTTTGGTCCCCCAGAAAGATCTGGACTTTCACCTTGCTCCTTCATTACCATCTAACACAGTTCCCAGCAGCGCTTAGTTCAGTCCATCTCATGTCCATGTCCTGCCTATATTCCAGCCTTTGGGCTAAGTTGCCCCCGTGGGTCTCTTTCAGTGGATTGCTGGGACGGTCCTGATGGCATGCCGGTGATCTACCATGGACACACCTTAACCACCAAGATCAAGTTCTCTGACGTCTTGGTCACTATCAAGGAGCATGCCTTTGTCACCTCTGAGTGAGTACAGCAGAGACCTGGACTTAAGCTAGCAGAGCTGCCAGGAAGGCAAAGAGAGGGTAGAGCCAAGGCTGTAGTAAAGTGAAGCCCACCTTTATCCAGAGACCCCACACAAGACCACATGCCTGGGATTCGGTGGAAGGAAAGCATGTTGTGTCTCCAAGCCAAGGGGAGATTTCACCCAGAAAAAAGTTGTGAGAGGGAAGACCTTGGGAAGACCCTACTTGGGAAGACCCCAGTAGTTTTCCAGTCCTTCTCCACTCTGTGCATTGCCAGCAGTCTTGGGGACACCTTGCTGTAGGGTGGTTACATTGAACGCTCAAGACAGCACAGATTGATGCAGACAGCTCTTTGAGGGCACAGAGGCCAGGTTTTGAAGCGGAGCTCGGAAGGTGTTGGCTCCATCTAGACACCATGCTGGTTCTGATGGCTCTTTTCCTTCTCCCAGTTTCCCTGTCATTCTGTCCATTGAAGACCACTGCAGCATTGCTCAGCAGAGGAACATGGCTCAGAATTTCAAGAAGGTCTTTGGGGACATGCTCTTGACCAAACCAGTAGATATTTCTGCTGATGGCCTTCCCTCTCCAAACCAGCTCAAGAGGAAGATTCTCATCAAGGTGAACACCCTTCCCCAGTGAGGCTCCTAAGCGGAGACAATGGGGGCAGATGGGGTGCGGGTGTGGGACTAAGGGCAGCTGCTTACCTCTGGAAAGGGTTGGTTGGCAGTGCAGGGTTGGAAGTGGAGACCTGATGCTAAAAACAATCAGAGACAAAGAGCTTTCTCACTTCAGAGGAGCTGCTGGAAAACGACAGCATCTGGGTGCTGCCTTTCTTAAGAGCTTGGGGGATGTTGGTATTTCCACTGCAGGAATCACCTCTGGGAAGAAAGGGTAGGATTTTAGTGCCATATGATGATCTCTGTGGCATGGGTCTTACCTTGGTTCTTTTATTCTGGAGGAATCCACTGCAGCAGATCTGGAGTTTTAGGGTTGTTCACCAGGAAATCCATGCTGCTTTTTGGGTGCCTGCTCCCCTTAAGGTGCCTAACCCACTCTCTCATCCCACAGCACAAGAAGCTTGCAGAGGGCAGTGCTTACGAGGAGTTACCCACATCCGTAATGTATTCAGAAAATGATATCAGCAACTCCATCAAGAATGGGATCCTCTACCTGGAAGACCCCATCAATCACGTACGTCTCTCTCTGCCACTGTCACCCTGGCCCTGCTCTGTAGGCTCTGTAAATGACATGGTAACTCTATAAGGCACTGTGTGGTGCTGGAAGGAAGGGCTGTGGTGCAAATGACCTAAGAGGCTATTGGTCTATCCTGTTTCTCAGGAGTCTCTGTAGGCTGGGCGAGTTTTTATGCTGGCTCTCTCCTGTGCTCTTCCCTAGGCATCTCCTGTTGGCCCTTGTTAGAGGCAGAAGTCTGAGCTAGAGGGAGCTCTGGGCTGATGCACTGCAGCTGCTCTTGTGTAATCCGTATAGCCTGTTATCTGTGGCTGCAGTAAGTCCTAGTGATGGCCTGCATTTCTAGACCTGCCTGCCTCCTACCAAGTGCCTCCACACTTAACACACCTAAACGAGCATTCTGCTTTGTAAAGCGCCAAGCATTCATTTTACTGTGTGCATTTACTTAAACACATTCCACTTCTTTAGCTGCTTTGCTTTGCTGAGGATCTGTCAGGCAGTCACGTGTGAATGAAGCAGGTTTTTGGAAAATAGGAGAGTGCAATGGTAAAGCTGCATAACCATCTCCAGTATCCTCATCTCTGATATCCTCCATGCTGAATCCATGCCAAATGTTTTATTTTTGCATTGATTTGCTCTTCATTTTGTCATCTCCTTTTAATATGTGCTGGGGTGTTTGCAGTGTGATCTGCAGCTGGTTTATATGTAAGACCTATCACATGCTGGTTTTTTGCTACTGATAAATCCATACTTCGGATTTGGGAGATGTCTTGGAAGCTCCTGTGACTCCACTGAAATCAGTGTTGTCAATGACTGCCTTTCACAAACCCAATCACCCCTCACTGCTTGTGCTGATCAAGAAGGGAGGATCCCACGGATGGGTGGTGGGCCAGCTTGGTGCTTCCTCAGGGGGTCTCTTTGCCTAGATTTTGTTTCTTTGCAGGAATGGAACCCGCATTACTTTGTCCTGACCAGCAGCAAGATCTATTACTCTGGGGAGACAACCAGTGACCAAGGAAATGAAGATGAGGAAGAGCAAAAGGAGGTGAGGGCTCCCTTGCGTGATGGTGAGTTGATCCCCTAGAGAAAGGACTTGACTGCCCAAGGGGTTGAGCATCTCCACTGCCAGCTGACTTCAGGGGGACGTCCTGTGGTGGGAAGGGTGGGAGCTGCTTCAGAAAGTCCCTGATACTGGTTGGACGTCCCCTGAGCAGAGCAGACTCTGGCACTACAAGCCTGCCAGTAACCATCAGTAACCCAAGATGGTGGGTTTTCCCCCTGCCAGGTGAGCAACAGCACTGAGCTTCACTCCACGGAGAAGTGGTTTCATGGCAAACTGGGAGCAGGACGTGATGGGCGGCACATTGCAGAGAGGCTGCTGACGGAGTACTGCATTGAGACGGGGGCCCCTGATGGCTCCTTCCTCGTCAGAGAGAGCGAGACCTTTGTTGGAGACTACACCCTGTCCTTCTGGTGAGGGCCACAGGTGCCAGCCTGCTGCTCGGTGTCACTCTTGGGGTAGTCTTCATCTTAACATCATCTTCAGTGGTGGGGTCCCATTCCCCAGTGATCCACAAGGAGGTTTCTCCCCTTTTTCTGTGCCCCAGCACCATGTCAACTCACTGTCCCAGTGTGGAAGGATCAAGTAGTCCCTTGGGACCCTTGTGCAATGGGTCTCTTGTGGGGCAGGAATGCCGTGTCCAAGCTGGAGCTGTGTCTGAGGCAGATGCAAAATCTCCACAGATGACCCTTGTTTACCCCCTCCCTCTTCCACAGGCGCAATGGGAAGGTGCAGCACTGCCGGATCCACTCACGGCAGGATGCTGGCAGCCCCAAGTTCTTCCTGACAGACAACCTGGTATTCGACAGCCTCTACGACCTCATCACCCACTACCAGGAAGTGCCGCTGAGGTGCAATGAGTTTGAGATGAGGCTGACAGAGCCAGTGCCACAGACCAATGCCCATGAAAGCAAGGAGTAAGTGCGTGGTTGGGGAGGGTGGGTCATGTCCACTAGGCAGCTGGGACCCCATGGGAAACCCTCCCAGGTCTTGCTGCAGTCCATCCTTCCTTGCTGGGGCTCTCTGGTCCCCACTTGCTCCCATGGAGGTCTCTGCGTCACAGCAGCCATGCTGGCCAGCATTTTGTTGATGGAGCTGGGTTGTCTTGGAAGCTCAGTGCAAAGAAGGGAGGTACTGGGCTTGGTTGGAATGCCCTCGCCCATGCCGCACCTCACCAAATGGCTGTGTTCCTGCCTGTCCTACAGAAAGGAGAAGACAGCCCTGTTGCAGTGTTACATATATGATGATGTCTGCTCCCTGTCCTCCTTTTGAGGATTCAAGGCAGTCTTTTGTGGGCTGCAGGGGAAACAGTACAGCATGGCAGAGGTGTGGGATGAGCCGGATGCGTGGAGACCTGTGAACAGTGACATGTCTTTCCTGAAAGGTGGTACCATGCCAGCCTCACCCGGGCCCAAGCAGAGCACATGCTGATGAGGGTGCCACGTGACGGAGCCTTCCTGGTGCGCAAGAGGAGTGAGCCCAGCTCCTACGCCATCTCCTTCCGGTGCGGCCCTGGGAGAAGGGTGGTGGGCGTGGGAGGTGGAGCTGGGGTGCTGCCAGTATGTGAAAGGGCAGGAGAGGGGGCGTGAGCCTGATGTGAGTCTTCCTAGAGCTCTTCTCTCTCCTGGATGGCCCTGGATAAGCCTTGCAGCCCTATGAGAGCCTTTAGGACCCTGCCTCCCATCTCCCATCTTCTGATGGGAGATGACTGTGCTCAGCAGCCAGCCTGGGGACACCTTTTGCTTGGGTGTCTTTATTTCAGCAGAGACTCTCTCCTGCCAGGCACCAAGTGGCTTCTCTCTGTCTTTCCACCTGCTAGGGCGGAAGGGAAGATCAAACACTGCCGAGTGCAGCAGGAGGGCCAGACCGTGCTGCTTGGCAACTCTGAGTTCGAGAGCCTGGTGGACTTGATCAGCTACTATGAAAAGCACCCACTTTACCGCAAGATGAAGCTGAGGTACCCCATCAACGAGGAGACACTGGAGAAGATAGGGACAGCGGTGAGTGTGGGTAGCCATTGGAAGAGCTAAGCCAAACGATGATGGACAGGTCTGTTTTGAGCTGGTGCCTTGACGTGGTGTTGTGTGATCCATCTCTGTGCTTCACAGTCCACATCTTGTGGGGCTTCATGCCCAGTTGCAAACACTTATTGGCTTGAGTGAGATTTATTGCTGCCCCTCTGACCCAGGTCAGCAGGGAGTGTGGGTAGGCATTTTTGCTGTGTGCAGCATCATCTCTGGTGATGTGCCTTCCCTGGGGCATTCTCCCTACCTCCCCCAAGGTAGGGGACCTGTTCTCCTGCAGAGCCACTGTTGTAACTGCTGGCCCTTTGCTTCTACAGGAGCCGGACTACGGAGCCCTTTATGAGGGACGCCATCCTGGGTTCTACGTGGAAGCCAACCCCATGCCCACCTTCAAGGTACACTCTCACTGCTTGGCATGAAACAACCTGCAGGACCTGAGGGTTTAGCAAGTGCCTTTTTATTTTTCAAGAGCTGTGTTATTTTGCACACTCAGTTCTAGACCATGCAGGAAGACATGCTCTAGGCTGAGCCTGCAGGTTCCCAGGCTGGGCTGCCTCTTGTTCTGAATTCTCCAAACTAAACCCATTAGTGGCTCCGACCCAAAGAAAAGTGCCTGTGCAGGGCCATACCAGACTTGTGACCTCTAGTTTGGCATAAATGGGGGCCTTGATTTGTTCTGCAAGGGTCACTAGGGTCTCACAGCCTCTGGCAGCAGGGTTGGATGCTGCCTGCACATGACGTGCCTCACAGCCCCCCCAACAAACACGTCTGTGGTGGGAGGTGATCTCTCATCCCGTGGGCTTGTTGTCCATGTGCCCATCCGCTGCCCAGCCTCATGGGACCCCTCCTCATTGCAGTGCGCAGTTAAAGCCCTGTTTGACTACAAGGCACAGCGGGAGGATGAGCTCACCTTCACCAAAAACGCCATCATCCAGAATGTGGAGAAACAGGAAGGAGGCTGGTGAGTTGGTCCTGAGCTTCCTTTTTCCCTCAAGGACACAGTCAAATGTTGGTGTCACCATCCATACAAAGGTGTGTCCTGTCTAGGAGTGTGTCTGTTTGGAGATTGCCTACAAGCTGCACAGCCCCACCAACCCTAAAAGCAGATGATGGAGGAGCTGCCTGTCCTCCATGACCCCCAGTCAGGATGCTCTGGGATCCTGTGGCAGGCACCTGACACTGCCACTTCCCTCTCTTCCAGGTGGAGAGGAGATTATGGTGGCAAGAAGCAGCTGTGGTTCCCTTCCAACTATGTAGAAGAAATTACTGGTCCCAGTAGCCTGGAGCCAGAGCAGGAGGTGAGCTTGGGCCTGAGCAGAGAAAGGGGGGGTAGTAGAGAGGAGGCAGCCCCTGTGCTTGGCCGCACTGCCCAGTGCCATGCCCAACGCTGTCCTGCCTGTGCTTCATTCCCAGCAGCAGCTGGATGAGAACAGCCCCCTGGGAGACCTGCTCGGAGGCGTCCTGGACGTGCCCTCCTGCCAGATCGGTGAGTGCCAAGGACCTGGGGGGTGTTACAGCCCTGTCACGTGATGTTTGCAGATCTTCTGGGCTGAAGGGCTTTGGTCTCTGTCTGTCTTTAGGCACCCCTGTGCCTGCTGCAAGTGAATACCAGTCTATGGTGTGTGCTTGCCGTGCAGTGACGCACTCCGCTGCTGCTACTGGCACAGAGGGTGCCTCTGGGTTTGGGGCTCGGGCATGTCCCTGCAGCCTGAGAACAGCTGAGGAGATGCTCCAGCACGCCTTGAACCTGCTCTCAGAGGGCAGCCGTCCCACAGGCAAGGGAGCTCAAACAGATTTTGTAGGCCACTTCTTCTCTGTAAGGATTCGTCTTCCCTTGCATATGTGTGGTCCGGCCTCCCTGCCAGGCTGCCACAGGCCCTGGGACTCCTGGGCGCTGGCTGAAGCTGGGTCCAGACTGCAGCTCCCTGACATCCCTCTGCTCCCCAGAGCCCAGAGGATGTTGTGCTCCAGGTGGCTGTTACCACCTGGACATTTCAGGGCACAGAGTGAGGAAGATGCAGGAATGGGAGAAAGATGCAGGAATGGGAGAAAGATGCAGGAATGGGAAGAAGATGACATTACAAAGGCCCCATGAGGCTTCTCAGCCCCCTCAGAATACACTCTGCATCCTCACCTATCACTTTCTGGGCTCCATCTGGTGCCTCCAGTGACCAGAAATAGGAGCTTCTTCTCTTAGCTGAAGAATCCTGGGGCAGCCATGAGAGTTCCTCAATGTCTGTCACCCTCTGCAGTGTGAAGGACTTGGCTCAGCATCTGCTTGTGACCTTGCTCTCTGCTCCCTCTCCCCATACAGCCATCCGCCCCGAGGGGAAGAACAACCGCCTCTTCGTCTTCTCCATTAGCATGGCCTCAGTATCACGCTTGTCCCTTGACGTGGCAGCCGACACACATGAGGACTTGCTGGACTGGGTGAAGAAGATCCGGGAGGCAGCCCAGACAGCTGACGCACGGGTGAGTCTGGAGAGCCCTTGGCAGGGGAGATGTCTCCTTGCCAAATCCTGGATTTCCCAGGAGCTGAAGAGCAGGTGGAGGCTGGTGGGGAGGGTGGCGAGATGGCAGCCTATGACAACTGTCAGAGCAGTTACAAAGATGATAAAGCCAGAGTCATCTTTGACAATATAGCAAGGGGTGGTGGCCACACATTGTCGCTTGAGAGGTTCAGGCTGGATATCTGGGAAGATTGGTCTATTGGGAGGGTGTTGCAGCCCAGGAGGTGTGGGATCTCCATCCGTGGAGGGTGGCAAGGCTCAGCTGCAAGGCCACAGCTGCCCTGCACTGGTTCCTGCTCCAGGTGGGAGATAGGACCCACTAAGGACCCTTCCCGTGGGTGCTTCTGTGGTGACCCCCTGCAGACCCAGCAGACCTGCTGGTGGTTCCCACAGTGTGGGCAGGAGCACACACACCAGGCCAGCGCTGCCATTTACCACAGTTGGTGAGCTGGGTTATCCAACACTGCTGCTCCCACCTGGCCCTGACATCTCTCTCCTTCTCTTGGCAGCTCTCTGAAGGGAAGATGATGGAGAGGAGGAAGAAGATTGCCCTGGAGCTTTCGGAGCTGGTCGTCTATTGCCGACCTGTGCCCTTCGATGAAGAGAGTGAGCATCTGCTGGTCTAGTGTCCACCGCAGGCAGTCACCATGGCGTTACAGACCCTGTAGTGTGCCCCGAGATGCTGCTTTGGCTAGATCTCAGCAGAGGGCAGATGTCCAAAGCAAGTTGGAACCAGTTTACATTGGAACTCTGGAAATCTTTACCAGAGGGTGGAAGTTCTCTTCCCCATTCCTCTGTTGCTAGGATCTGTCACCATTCAGAGCAGCTGCTGGGGGAGTGGGGCTGGGGAACAATCATGCCCGATCACCAAGCGCAGTTTTGAGGCTTTTGGCCATCGGTATTGGGCACGCAGCAAACACCTGCCAGGGCAGGGCAGGGTCTGCACAATCTGATGGCGACTGAGCCAGGGGAGGAGAGGATGGTGTTAGGAAGGGACCTGGGGTGGTTGAAGTGTCTGGAAAGGGAATGTGTTCCTGGCTTACGCTGTGCTGCTTCCTCCCAGAGATCGGTACAGAGAGGGCCTGTTACCGAGATATGTCCTCCTTCCCTGAGACCAAGGCAGAAAAGTACGTCAACAAGACCAAAGGCAAGAAGTTCCTGCAGTACAACCGCCTGCAGCTCTCCCGCATCTACCCCAAGGGCCAGCGCCTTGACTCCTCCAACTATGACCCCCTGCCCATGTGGATATGCGGCAGCCAGCTGGTAGCGCTCAACTTCCAGACCCCAGGTGAGGACAGCAGGCAGGGAACGTGGGACGGCTCCTGGGGTACCCTGCACCTCCTCCTAGCCACCTGCCTGCACCCCTGCTAACCTAGTCCTGGCAAACAGGGGGTCTAGGAGGGGCTCGGGGTCTAGGAGGGGTTCTGCAGGGCGCAAGACCAGGTGTTCATGTCCAGGTGTGTGGTTGCCGCAGGGGAATTGTGCTTCAGAGGGCTGGATTGACACAGGGAGCTGGGCTGAGCCAGGAGGTTGCAGTGCCAGGAGGACAAGATGAAATGGAGACAAAGCAGGGAGTTCCCCCAAGGACCCTGACAGGCAGGGCAGGCAGGGGAGGTACCAAAGGCAACGGTGCAGCCCCAGCCTTGGGACTCCACCTGGTTGCAGGGTCTGAGTCAAGCTTGCTGCTCTGCTCAGCTTTCCCTAGCTCCCACTCCTGCTCCTGCTGTGCAGTCCAGCCTTCCCCTTTCCCTGGCCCTTGTCAAACCCTGCTGTGAGCCCGTTCAGCTCACCAGCCCACCAGAAAACTACCTGCCTCTTTTTTTCCTGCTGGCTTTTTCATTCCTTTTGTGAATTCAAGCATCTCACAGAGCAGTTTGGCAAACACTAAAGCCAGCACAAAGAAGGCTGAAAGGAGAAGGAGGAAAAGAAGGAGGTGACCCATGGAGCACTGGGTAGTTGAGCAGATCATGCATGAAAAAGTTACCCCATGGCCCCAGCACGTGCACAGGCTGCTGTGAGGCCACAGGGCATGAGGCATTGCCAAGGGATGGGTCAGGTCCCCTTGCAAAGGACTTCCCACAAGGCACCAATAATCCAGGTGCTCTGGCTTGTGGAAAGGGCACAGGGTCTCCTCCCTCCATCTCCTGCCTCTGCTCTCCAGACAAGCCCATGCAGATGAACCAGGCCTTGTTCATGTCCAGCGGCCAGTGTGGGTACGTCTTGCAGCCAACCAACATGCGGGATGATATCTTTGACCCCTTCGACAAGAGCACGCTGCGGGGGGTTGAACCGCTCTCCATCTCCATTGAGGTCAGTACCTCCTCCCAGCATGGGAGGAAGATGGGGTCGGATCCAGGCAATTACGCTGAGCTTGGGGTGATAGAATGTTTTTTCTGGGTTCCTGGGCTCTGTCTGCAGCTGCTCCTCACCAAATCCCTCAGCCCCTACCTAAGATCTGTCCCACAGCACGGGGTTGGAGAGCCCTTGCTGAAGGGGGAAACACATGGGTGCTGCTGAGGGAAGCACCGCCAGACTCCCTGGGTGGCTGGAGAGGAGTAGCAGGACCATGCCTGGGTGCTCCCCCTGGGACCCCTCCCACCCGGAGCCCCATGCCGGCAGGTGGCATCCACGAGCCGTGGAGGTGGCATCCCTGTCCCCAGAGCTTGGCTGGGATTGCCCAAGCACATGATGGCTTCCAACAGAGTAACACAAGAGCTGTGCCTTGTCCCTTCCTTGTCATTCAGTTGCTCCAGGCTTGATGTTTCCATGTCCGCTTGCTCACAGCCCCTCTCAGGAAGATGCTTGAGGTTGGAGAGGACTTTTCAGCCCATTTCTGTGTTGTACTGCTGGTGATGATAAGAGGAGGGTGCGCTGCTGGTGGGGGTAGCGGAGGATGGACTGTGGATGCTCGTTGAATCTTTTTCTTCCCGGATGGCAGGACCAGGGCTGGACCATTCCTGTGTCAGCTCATGCAGCTGCACAGCAGAGGCTCTGCAGGGGTATGGGACAGCTTGCCAGATAAAGCTCCTGGAGGGATGGGAAGGCTGCGGCTGTGCCAAATCAGATGGCTCCCACATTTGGACCAGCAGCTGTCCCACTAGCCTGTACAGGCATCCTTAGTGGCCTCGGAGCCAGGGTTGGCAGTCTCCTTTGCAAGTCCCTTCAGCTCAAGCAGACCTTGGGGAGGAGGCAGCGGAGATCCTGCCTTTAGGTGCTCACAGGTTTCTGACAACACACACAAACTGCAGCTCTTCTGAGGCCACCTTTGTTTTGGAGTGATCCCACCTAAGAGAGCCACAGCCCTTCTCAATGAGGACACCCCATTTTGCCCCATCTGCACCACTGACCCCATATCCATGTCTCCCTAAAAATCCCTGGCACTGTTTCCCTGCAGTGTCTGTTTTCCAAACTTCCTGTATCTCGGGATGAAGCTGCAATCCCCAGGTGTCAAGAGTCACTGTGCCATAGCCTGTCACGGTCTCCTTTAAGAGACAGGCTCAGCCTTTTGTCCTCCAGCAAAACTGCCCGATGTCCCCACCAAAGCCAGCTTTCATGGATGGAGAAACCGTCTCAAGCCCAGCATGACTCAAAGCACATGATCCAGCACTGGCAGCATGTCCTTCCCCTGCAACAGCAGCGTGCTGACAGCATGCTGGAGTGACATATGGCCACTGGCAAGAGGGAGCTGGGATTTCTTCTGCAAGGAAGCAGGTTGTCATTTGAGTTGAGCACAGACTGTGCTACAAACAGGAGGCAGAGCAGCAGCAGCAGAGAGCAGCTCCTTTTCATCCTCAAGCCAAGGCAGGAGGGCCAAGAAATTTGGGCAAAGAAGGGGGTGTCCAGCGTAGCAGAGGAAGGGGGCTCAGCTTGGCAGCCCAGCTCCAGCTTGGCAGGCTGGAAGAGGGGTGCTGTGGTCCCAGGCCTGGCTGCGCAGGCAGCAGACGGGAACCTGGGGCAGTTCAGCTGCCTGTTTTTTATGGCTTGCACATCAAATCGGTGATTGGTAACACCATAGCAGCTTCCAGGGGTGGGAACTGCTTTTATCCAAGAGGCAGGCTGGGATGGGCTGGCTGTCAGTGTCTCTTCTCTCTCCAATTAGCAGAGCCAGGGTGATTTATTTGGAAAGAAATGTCTTGGTATGCAAGCAAGGGATTTTCTTTTCCTTTGCTCCCATCTCTTACCAAGTCTCTCCTGCTCTCTGCCCAGGTCCTGGGGGCCCGGCACCTTCCCAAAAACGGAAGGGGAATCGTTTGTCCTTTCGTGGAGGTGGAGGTGTCCGGGGCCGAGTATGATAATGCCAAGCAGAAAACTGAGATTGTGGGTGAGTGGGTTAGCGAAGGGAGGGGAGAGGGAGGCACCACCACTCCTGAGTGTGGTGTGAGCCATGGGCACTGCCGCCAAGCCTGGGCCCAGGGTGGGGGCTGCTCCCGTGCTGCCAGTGCACTCAGCATCAGCCGTGGTGGGCAGTGGTGGGGCCAGGCAGAGTGCGTGGCGGGAGCTGCTTATTGACGGCGGTGTTTTCTGACTAGCGGACAACGGCCTGAACCCTCTCTGGACTCCAAAGCAGTTCCACTTTCAGGTCAGCAACCCTGACTTTGCCTTCCTCCGCTTCGTGGTGTATGAGGAGGACATGTTCAGCGATGAGAACTTCCTGGCTCAGGCCACCTTCCTGGTGAAAGGCTTGAAGACAGGTAAAGCGCTGGGGGAAGTGGGGAGGGGGCTGTCACGGTGGTCCTCACCAGTTTGCCAATTGCATCATTAGCCAAGGAGATGCCAAGTTTCATGGGAGGATGCTGTCAGTCTCCAGGCTGGCTCTGTCCCTCCTATCCCCACGGCAGATCACATTCCCCAACCAGGTAAAGGAAGGAAGAAGCCATTTGCTAACATCCCTTGGGGCCAACTGCCACTTGAGGGGAGCTGGGGGGTTGGAGAAGACCCTCTTGAGTTCTGTGCCAGGGTACTGACACTTTACTGGTTGTGCTGTGAGTAATGCCAGGGCTGTCTCTGCTGTAGGTTTCCGAGCTGTACCCCTGAAGAACAACTACAGTGAGAATCTGGAGCTGGCTTCCTTGCTCGTCAAGATAGACATTTTCCCTAGCAAGGTAAGGACATAAGAGTGTCCTGCTCTGCTCGCCCCCTGCAGTGGCATGGCTCTGCGCTACTGGCAGGTCGGTGCAGCTAAGCTCAGCGTTGCCTGGCCTCAGTGCATGCAGGATGGCCAAGATTTCAGCACTGCACTATAGCGATGCGTGGAGGGCTGGCAGGATGGAAAGCGCTGGCCTCGCCTCCTGCAGCGAGCCAGGGCGTTTCAGAAAGGGTCCTGCCTGGTCCACGTTTGACTTGACTTGCCTGGAAATCCCTTCAGCAAAAGCTGAAGGAGGCAGATTTATTCTGTCCCAGTCCTTGTCTGCACTCTGGGGAAGTTACAGCTCTGTATCATGGGGCCTGGCTGGCGCAGGGCCATCTGCATTGGCATAAGCAGAGTCTCTTTCAGAGACAGATGTTTCTTTTATTTGTTCATTTAAAATTATGTTGGAGGGAGCCAGTGATGTTTGTTAAGGACAAAGCGGCTGCACGTTGTCTTAGTACCCCGAGACCCCTGCGCAGCACTGCAGCAGGACTGCCTTTGCTATGAGACATACACTTTGAAATCCCAAGCCCTTTACTAGATTATTTTTTTTTTCCCCTAATCCAAGCAGGAGAATGGCGAAATAAACCTCTTCAGTGCTTCAGCCCTGCGGGAACGAGCAGGAGATGCTTCCAATCAGCTGCTGGCAAGCAGAGGCAGAGAGGGGTCCTTTGAGTCACGGTACCAGCAGCCCTTTGAGGACTTCCGTGTGTCACAGGAGCAGCTAGCTGATCACTTTGAGAGCCGGGAGCGAAGGTATGCCAGTACTTCTTGAGCTCCTCCCAGAATGGGACCCCCACCCCCCCCAGCATTTAGTCTCCTTAGTGCAGGCTGATAAACGCAGCCTCCCACTAACCCAGAGCAGAGCTGCAGCCTTGTTTGCTGTGTGGAAACCCTAAATTTCAGCATGAAAGTTTTGCCAGTCCGTGGAGGAGTCGCTGCTTTGGGGTCTGTAGGGTGGGACAAGGAGCTGCCACCCCACAGCTGGTGGCATTTTCCCCCAGCATGGGGGACATGCTGTGCCCCCGCTTTCCTCCCACAGGACAGCTTTTGACACCAAGCATTGCCCTTGATCATCACTTGGTCAGCCTCAGCTGTGTCCTCCCCCCCCTCTTTGCCCCTCTGCAGGGTACTGCGGAGGACCCGGGTCAACGGGGACAACCGGCTGTAGCCCATCTTGGCGGGCGAAAGCACCTCCAGTGCTTGTGAATCTCACAGCACACTGTGAACTGGTTTCTATGGAAACGGCACTGCTATGGCCTACTTTCAGGCAGCTTTTCCAGTTTCTCTGCTGAAGGATGTTCCAGTGGAGAACTAAAAAAAAAAAAAAAATTGGAGGGGGAAAAAAAAACCACAAACAAACCCCAAAGACCCACCAACTTTTACCATCAAGCCCTTAATGAAGCACATCGGTGCATACAGCCTGCCAGCCGCTGAGGTGAGAGACAAAACTGTCTATAATCAGAAGGAAAGAGACCCCAGAAAAACTCAACCAGCCCTCTGCCATCGCTGCTCTGCCTGTATTCCTGGAGATCCCGCTCCCGCACAGCTGCTGGAGGCCCTTTGCAGCCATCCTTTGCTGTACCTGTTCCCAGCGCACCGGGCAGGGGAGGGACTTAAGTGACCAAGGCAGCACTTATCTCTGTCCTGGCGGCATCGCATCTACCTACCTGTATAGCCACTGCCTATGGGTCCAGTAGTGAAACTATGTTTACAAGGCCGCTCTAGCTTTAAACGACAATAAAAGTGTCAGTATTACATGCATGGTGGCTCAGTGTCTAGCAGTTTGCAGCCCCAGCTGGTGCTGTGGGAGGCAGCTGGGGTGCGGCCCTGCCTGGGGGTCTGCACTGCTCCTTCCTTCCTCCTGCCTTTAGGGAGTTTGGGGGAAGAAATAACCAGGAGCAGCCCCAGGTTTAATGTTCACTCAAAAGGGTAAAACAAGGGTATGCGCTACAACTGACCATGCTTTTCCAAACCAGACTGGTGACAAGCAGTGACTTGCCAGGTCACTCACTCACGGCCTTACCCCACGGGTAACATGAATGTGATGGTTGTATGTTCATTCCCTACTCATGGACAAGCAAACGGGTCCCTGCACCAGGCAGCTCTCGCCATCACCCAGCACTAACACTGGGCATAAGGCATCTCCTGGGCACTTCAGCACCCCACACCCCATGGACTTCCCCAAACCTGAGTGCAATCACCAGTCAACTCGCATTTGTCTTTTATTCATTTTATTTAGGAACAACCAAAAATGTCTGGTTTCATTTCAACAAACTGTACAAGCAAGCTCTTCCCCTTGCCCACCCTCACATCCACATATACAAAAGGAAGGGAAACTTGCCATTCACTTCTCAGAAGTGGCATTGTTGCTACAGGGAGTTCTTGCCCTCAGAATAAGAGCAGGTAAAGTCCATAGCAGGTACAAGCTACCCTAGCCCTAGTAATAGCCACAGCCCACAATCACAGGCAGCTTCACTTTTTCCCCCTCTTTAAAACCTTTACCAAAAGTAAAAACTATTTCCTGTCTCACACGATTGCCAAGGTGACCATCTAAAACTGTGGTCTTAAAAAAAACACAATAATAACCCCACTGGAACCCCCCACACCTCCCCAGTACAAAGACGGTTTACACAGCAGAGCCCTTGCTCTGCTCCCTAGCTGCACGGCCACCCTTATGAAAGGTCCCGTTGCAGCTACAATTACATTTTCCTTTGGATAAATCCAAGCAAAAATTCCAGGTCATTCAGCACCAGCATGATTTCTAAATAACAATAATTAAAAAAAAAAAAAAAAAGACCCCATTAGGCTGACTTTGTGGTCTGCTGAGAAACAAAGTGATCAACACGCTGTTCCCAAAGTCTCTTTTAGTGCAATGTTAGTATGTGCAAGGGGAATCACAGCCACGTACCCATAACACCACCACGAGCCAGATGGGGCAGAGAGAAAGTGCAATTTTAGCAAGAACTTTTCTATGCCATGGATTCCTAGCCCAACCTTCACTAGCACCAGTAAACAAGAGTCCTCCTAATATCACCCTCCATCGGTACAGGGAAAAAGTGGCTTTAATTGTGCCATCAAAATATGGCCAATGTCAGCCAACAGAGCACTCTCTACTGGAACAGGCAATAACAAGAAAACAAACAAAACAAACAAATAAATCACTGCTTAGGTATCAGAGCTCCCTTGCTCTGCTTTAAAGTTTTGTGATGTCAATCCAGCATCCCTGGCAGGGACCACTGCCAGTAAAACATACAGCAGAAATTAAACTTCCAAAAAAAAGGTACAGCATGCAAGTGTCTCATCTCCCCCTCTGTTTGTAGTGTTGCCTATTCTTACCCTGCTGGTTTTGTGATCAACTGAGAAATTACAACAGAGGTTACTGCAGTGAGCTGAATGACATCAGGCCACCAACTGATTTGAAAAGACCAAAGCCAAAATTATCTGGGCACAACAGGAGAGAGAAGTTCACAAGCATTTTAAATACTATTAACTTGACAGGAAGGTGCAGCAGCACGTTAACTTTCTAATTTGTGCCCGAGTGCTGAAAAATCATCTTTCTCTTCTGATTTGCAGTGACCCAGCTTCCAAACATCACCTTCTGATCAAGTTGCCTCTGTCATGTCACTCAGAGAGGGGCTGCAGGGAAGACAGAATGCAACACTTCTACCTCTGACCAAAAATTGTTGCATTAAAATAAACAAAAAAACCCAAAAAAACAACAAAAAAAAAAACGCCCACCCAAACCCTTAAATGGAAAACCAGCCTTCTACATCCTCCTTTTCCTCCTGAACAGACAGGGGACGCCTAGCAAAAATCACCCAAGCAGGTATCTTCCAGCTCCAGCTTCTGTGCAAGCGTTGCCTGGGCAGGTTAAGGTTCTGTGTCCAGCTGTGGGCCGACTACAGGGTTTCTCATCGCAGCTGCCATCAGCTACTGCTTTTGCTGGTGGCTTCTTCTGGTGACCAATGCAAGCCCCTGGCAATGAGGGGACGTGCAGCCGCGCTAAATACCTGCAGCTCGAGCTCTACAGGCGTATGCTGACCACTGCACGCCATGCATCAACACAAGCACCTGTGCCCCTTCCTCTTGCCATGGCTGCAGGCCTGATGTGCAGCAGCGCTCAGCTTTCAGGCAAATGGAAATAGAAGCCTGTAAATCATGGTTTGTTTAGTGTTCTGCTAAAAAAAAAAAA